>RJWT010001853.1:0-44672 GCA_004365215.1 Cuniculus paca | reverse complement strand
TTATCATTCCTCCTTTGCTTTAGAAACCCCTGGACCAGTCGTGGACCTGAGAGCACTGTCTGTAACTAAGTCATCTTGCACCATTGGCTGGAAAAAGCCTCGCAGCGATGGTGGAAGTCGAATTACTGGCTATGCAGTTGATTTTCTGACAGAAGATAGTAAGTGGCAACGAGTTATGAAATCATTAAGCCTACAGTATACCACGAAAGATTTGAGTGAAGGGAAGGAATACACCTTCAGAGTGTGTGCTGAGAATGACAACGGAGAAGGTACCCAGAGTGAAATCACAGTCGTGGCAAAGGATGATGTCGGTGAGTCCCTTCCCCAGACATCTTCATTTTCTTCTTATTGTCAACAAAAGTGTGCTCTACACACCGGCCTGTCAAAAACTTTCATTAAAACCTATAATGATCCGAAAAAGTTAATTGCCTGGTCTTAATTTGCTGGACTGGGAATGTAACTGAATGATAGAGTACTTACCCAGCACACATGAGGTCTGGGTTTGATCCCCACCACCAGGGGAAGAAAACCAATAATTTATGTCTGCTGTTTTACAGTGGCTCCTGATCTTGACTTAAAGGATCTACCTGATTTGTGCTATTTGGCTAAAGAAAACAGCAACTTCCGTCTTAAGATCCCCATAAAGGGCAAGCCAGCACCATCAGTATCCTGGAAGAAAGGAGAAGACCCTCTAGCAACTGACACAAGAGTCAGTGTTGAGTCATCTGCAGTTAACACAACTCTTGTAGTATATGATTGCCGAAAATCTGATGCGGGAAAATACACAATCACACTTAAGAATGTTGCCGGCACCAAGGAAGGAACTCTCTCTATAAAAGTTGTGGGCAAACCTGGCATCCCCACTGGGCCAATCAAATTTGATGAAGTCACAGCAGATGCCATGACCTTGAAGTGGGCTCCTCCAAAGGATGATGGAGGTTCTGAAATCACCAACTATATCCTAGAGAAGAGAGATTCTGTGAATAATAAGTGGGTGACGTGCGCTTCTGCTGTCCAGAAAACCACCTTTAGAGTAACGAGACTTCATGAGGGAATGGAATATACCTTCAGAGTCAGTGCTGAAAATAAATATGGTGTAGGAGAAGGCCTGAAATCAGAGCCAATTGTTGCCAAACATCCATTTGGTGAGCATCTCAAAGTCAAAAAACATAAAATAAGGTTTTGTGGTGGTTCCTTATTATAAAATCTGCCTTGTGTTCTTTTTCCTAGATGTGCCCGATGCTCCTCCACCTCCCAATATCGTGGATGTTAGACATGATTCGGTGTCTCTTACTTGGACTGACCCCAAGAAGACTGGTGGCTCTCCAATCACAGGTATTTAGTTTGTTCTTATCCTACAGCTCTATGTCAATGTTCCGTCCAAGTATTTCCGTGAAAACAAAATAAATGTGTGCTCATTGTTTATAACACTCTCTGCATCTAGAATAATGTATTTTTCTTTCAGTACATATGACTGATGTTTGATTTCATTGAAAACCTTCTAGTGACAGATAATAAAGACTTTCATGGTGATAATCTCTATTTTTGTAAGCTGATGTTCAACTGAGAGGCCCTAAAGATAGATATTGCAGGAGGAAAAAAAATGGCACTATGAGTAATAAAAGTGTAGATAGTACAAATGATTATCTGTTCAGCATGTAAATAATTTGAATAGACATGTAGTAAAGGCAGTCTGTATTTGTACTTTGCATCTGAATTGATTCACTCATGGTTTTATTCGTAGGATATCACATTGAGTTCAAGGAAAGAAACAGCCTTTTGTGGAAGAGAGCTAACAAGACTCCAATAAGGATGAGAGACTTTAAAGTGACAGGATTAACGGAAGGTCTTGAATATGAATTCCGAGTCATGGCAATCAACTTAGCAGGAGTGGGCAAGCCAAGCCTCCCATCCGAGCCAGTTGTGGCTCTCGATCCAATTGGTAAGTCATCATATGAAGACAAGCCCAAGGACTTTCACTACATGAAACAAATATCAATATTTGTTTAACTAACTTTACTTTTTGTTTTAGACCCTCCTGGCAAACCTGAGGTTATCAATGTAACGAGAAATTCAGTGACTCTCATATGGACTGAACCCAAATATGATGGTGGTCATAAGTTAACTGGATATATAGTGGAGAAGCGGGATCTACCTTCTAAGTCTTGGATGAAAGCTAACCATGTAAATGTCCCTGACTGTGCTTTTACTGTGACTGACCTTGTTGAAGGTGGAAAATATGAATTCAGAATCAGGGCAAAGAATACAGCAGGTGCCATCAGTGCTCCATCAGAAAGTACAGGAACCATCATTTGCAAGGATGAATATGGTAGGTCGATTTTACTTTTACTATATTAAAAAATAGCAAAATTAAGCCTCCTTCCTTTTCTGATTAAAATGTATTTTTTTCCTTTGCAGAGGCACCAACCATTGTCCTTGATCCCACAATAAAAGACGGGCTAACAGTTAAAGCAGGGGAAACCATTGTTTTGAGTGCCATTAGCATTCTTGGCAAACCTCTTCCAAAGTCAAGTTGGTCCAAGGCAGGGAAAGACATCAGACCATCAGATATCTCTCAGATAACTTCGACTCCAACATCTTCCACACTTACAGTCAAGTATTCTAGTAGAAAAGATGCTGGTGAATATACAATCACTGCTACCAATCCTTTTGGCACAAAGGAGGAACATGTGAAAGTAACAGTCCTGGATGTACCTGGTCCCCCAGGTCCTATTGAAATCAGCAATGTTTCTGCTGAAAAAGCAACACTGACATGGACACCTCCCTTGGAAGATGGTGGATCCCCAGTTAAGTCCTATGTTCTTGAAAAGAGAGAAACCAGCAGACTTTTGTGGACAGTGGTTGCTGAAGATATTCAGTCTTGCAGGCATGTGGCAACCAAGCTGATCCAAGGAAATGAGTACATCTTCCGTGTCTCAGCTGTGAATCACTATGGCAAAGGAGAACCTGTGCAGTCTGAACCTGTCAAAATGGTAGACAGATTTGGTACGTAGAGAATACCAGGAAACTTACATACAAAGATTTACTGCAGAGTTTAGGAAATCATGAATTACTTATAAATTTGCTTCCTTTCTAGGTCCTCCTGGCCCTCCTGGAAAACCAGAGATATCAAATGTCACTAAGAATAGTGCCACTGTCAGTTGGAAAAGACCAGCTGATGATGGCGGCAGTGAGATTACAGGATATCATATAGAAAGAAGAGAAAAGAAAGGCCTGCGATGGGTGAGAGCAACAAAGACACCAGTTTCAGATCTCAGATGCAAAGTGACAGGACTGCAAGAAGGAAACACCTATGAATTCCGTGTCAGTGCAGAAAACAGAGCAGGAATTGGTCCACCTAGTGAGGCGTCAAATCCTGTTTTAATGAAAGATGCAGCATGTTAGTATTTATCCTTTTCAACACTCCTCATTTGGGAGTTCCAGTTTTACAGATTAATTATCCAAAAGCCAAACTCTTAATATACATTCTTCATCTTTTTCAGATCCTCCAGGACCACCCTCAAATGCACATGTCACTGATACTACCAAGAAATCTGCTTCTTTAGCCTGGGGCAAGCCTCACTATGATGGTGGACTTGAAATCACAGGCTATGTGGTAGAGCATCAAAAAGTAGGAGATGAAGCCTGGATAAAAGATACCACAGGAACTGCCCTCCGCATCACTCAGTTTGTTGTCACTGATCTTCAGACTAAAGAAAAATACAACTTTAGAATCAGTGCTATCAATGATGCAGGTGTTGGGGAGCCAGCAGTGATCCCAAATGTTGAAATTGTAGAGCGGGAAATGGCTCCTGACTTTGAACTGGATGCTGAACTTCGAAGAACACTTGTGGTTAGAGCAGGACTCAGTATTAGAATTTTTGTGCCAATTAAAGGCCGTCCTGCTCCTGAAGTGACATGGACCAAAGATGACGTGAACCTGAAAAACCGAGCCAATATCGAAAATACAGAATCATTTACTCTTCTAATTATCCCAGAATGTAACAGATATGACACTGGGAAATTTGTGATGACCATTGAAAACCCAGCTGGGAAGAAAAGTGGCTTTGTTAATGTCAGAGTCTTAGATACTCCAGGCCCTGTCCTTAACCTAAAGCCAACAGACATCACTAAGGACAGCGTCACCCTACACTGGGACCTGCCTCTGATCGATGGGGGCTCACGTATAACAAACTATATTGTGGAGAAACGTGAAGCAACACGAAAATCTTATTCCACAGTCACCACTAAATGCCATAAATGCACATTTAAAGTGACTGGCTTGTCTGAAGGATGTGAATACTTCTTCAGAGTGATGGCAGAAAATGAGTATGGAATTGGTGAGCCAACAGAAACCGCAGAACCTGTAAAAGCCTCAGAAGCACCATCACCCCCAGACAGCCTGAACATTATGGACATAACTAGGAGCACAGTCAGCTTGGCATGGCCCAAACCCAAGCACGATGGTGGCAGTAAGATCACTGGCTATGTGATTGAAGCACAAAGAAAAGGCTCTGACCAGTGGACCCACATCACGACTGTCAAAGGGTTAGAATGTGTTGTGAAGAATCTAACAGAAGGGGAGGAATATACCTTCCAAGTGATGGCAGTGAACAGTGCAGGGAGAAGTGCCCCTAGAGAAAGCAGACCCGTTATTGTGAAGGAGCAGACCATGCTTCCAGAGCTGGACCTCCGTGGCATCTACCAGAAATTGGTCATTGCCAGAGCTGGTGAAAATATCAAAGTTGAAATTCCAGTGCTTGGTCGGCCAAAGCCCACAGTTACTTGGAAAAAAGGAGACCAAGTTCTTAAACAGACACAGAGGGTCAATGTTGAAAATACAGCAACATCAACCATCTTAAATATCAATGAGTGTGTCAGAAGTGATAGTGGGCCATATCCATTGACAGCAAAGAACATTGTAGGAGAGGTCGGCGATGTCATCACTGTTCAAGTCCATGATATCCCAGGGCCACCTACTGGACCAATCAAATTTGATGAAGTTTCATCTGACTTTGTAACCTTCTCTTGGGACCCACCTGAGAATGATGGAGGCGTGCCAATAAGCAATTATGTGGTGGAAATGCGGCAGACTGATAGTACTACATGGGTAGAGTTAGCAACCACTGTTATACGTACTACCTATAAAGCCACTCGCCTTACTACTGGAGTGGAATATCAATTCCGTGTAAAAGCTCAAAACAGATACGGAGTTGGACCAGGCATCACATCAGCATCTGTAGTTGCCAGCTATCCATTTAAGGTACCTGGGCCTCCTGGTACCCCTCAGGTAACTGCAGTTACCAAAGATGCAATAACAATCAGCTGGCATGAGCCACTTTCAGATGGTGGAAGCCCCATTTTAGGATATCACATTGAAAGAAAAGAAAGAAATGCTATTCAATGGCAAACTGTGAGCAAAGCATTAGTACCAGGCAATATTTTCAAATCCAGTGGCCTCACAGATGGTATTGCTTATGAATTCCGAGTAATTGCTGAAAATATGGCAGGTAAAAGCAAGCCAAGCAAGCCATCTGAACCAGTGTTTGCTTTGGACCCCATTGACCCACCTGGGAAACCAGTACCTCTAAATATTACGAGACACACGGTGGCACTTAAATGGGCTAAGCCTGAATATACTGGAGGCTTTAAGATTACTAGTTACATAGTTGAAAAGAGAGACCTTCCAAATGGACGGTGGCTGAAGGCCAACTTCAGCAACATTTTGGAGAATGAATTTACAGTCAGTGGCCTAACAGAAGATGCTGCATATGAATTCCGCGTAATTGCCAAAAATGCTGCTGGTGCCATCAGTCCACCATCTGAGCCATCAGATGCCATTACATGCAGGGATGACGTTGAAGCACCGAAGATAATGGTGGATGTTAAATTTAAGGACACAGTTATATTAAAGGCAGGTGAAGCATTCAAGCTAGAAGCTGATGTTTCAGGTCGCCCACCTCCAACAATGGAGTGGACCAAGGATGGAAAAGAGCTCGAAGGCACAGCAAAATTAGAAATAAAAATTGCAGATTTCTCCACTAATCTGATAAACAAGGATTCCTCAAGGAAAGATAGTGGTGCCTATATCCTCACAGCAACTAATCCTGGTGGCTTTGCCAAACATATTTTCAATGTGAGAGTTCTTGATAGACCAGGCCCACCTGAAGGACCTTTAGCTGTATCCGATATGACAGCAGAAAAGTGTGTACTGTCATGGTTGCCTCCACTGGATGATGGAGGTGCCAAAATTGAACATTATGTAATACAGAAACGTGAAACCAGCAGGTTGGCATGGACAAATGTAGCCTCCGAAGTCCAAGTAACAAAACTGAAGGTCACTAAACTTTTGAAAGGCAATGAATACATATTCCGTGTCATGGCTGTAAATAAATACGGAGTTGGAGAGCCACTGGAATCAGAGCCTGTGCTTGCAGTGGATCCTTACGGACCTCCCGATCCACCCAAAAACCCTGAAGTTACAACTATTACTAAAGATTCCATGGTTGTCTGCTGGGGACATCCTGACTCTGATGGTGGGAGTGAAATCATAAATTATATTGTGGAACGGCGTGATAAAGCTGGGCAACGCTGGGTGAAATGCAACAAGAAAACCCTGACTGACCTAAGGTATAAAGTGTCTGGACTCACAGAAGGACATGAATATGAGTTCAGGATTATGGCAGAAAATGCTGCTGGGATTAGCGCGCCAAGTTCTACCAGTCCATTTTATAAAGCTTGTGATGCTGTGTTTAAACCTGGCCCACCAGGTAACCCACGTGTTCTTGATACAAGCAGATCATCTATTTCAATTGCATGGAATAAACCAATCTATGATGGTGGTTCAGAAATCACTGGGTACATGGTTGAAATTGCCCTGCCAGAAGAAGACGAATGGAAGATTGTCACTCCACCAGCTGGACTCAAGGCAACTTCTTATACCATCACTGGCCTCACAGAGAACCAGGAATATAAAATCCGTATCTATGCCATGAATTCCGAAGGACTCGGGGAACCTGCCCTTGTCCCTGGAACTCCAAAGGCTGAAGACAGGCTGCTGCCTCCAGAGATTGAACTGGATGCAGACCTGCGCAAAGTTGTCACTATAAGGGCTTGTTGCACCCTGAGACTTTTTGTTCCAATCAAAGGAAGACCTGCCCCTGAGGTGAAGTGGGCCCGGGAACATGGAGAGTCTTTGGATAAAGCTAGCATTGAATCCACAAGCTCTTACACCCTGCTCATTGTTGGAAATGTAAACAGATTTGACAGTGGCAAATACATACTGACTGTAGAGAACAGCTCGGGCAGTAAGTCTGCATTTGTCAATGTTAGAGTATTAGATACACCAGGCCCTCCACAGGATCTGAAGGTGAAAGAGGTCACAAAGACATCTGTCACCCTGACATGGGAGCCTCCTCTACTTGATGGAGGATCAAAAATAAAGAACTATATTGTTGAAAAGCGGGAATCCACAAGAAAAGCATACTCAACTGTTGCAACAAATTGCCACAAGACTTCCTGGAAGGTAGATCAGCTTCAGGAAGGCTGCAGTTACTATTTCAGGGTTCTTGCTGAAAATGAATATGGCATTGGGCTGCCTGCTGAGACTGCAGAGTCTGTGAAAGCATCAGAGCGGCCTCTTCCTCCAGGAAAAATCACCTTGGTGGATGTCACAAGAAATAGTGTGTCACTGTCTTGGGAGAAACCAGAGCATGACGGAGGCAGCCGCATTTTAGGTTACATCGTAGAGATGCAGAGCAAAGGCAGTGACAAATGGGCCACGTGTGCCACAGTCAAAGTCACTGAAGCCACTATAACTGGACTGATCCAGGGAGAAGAATACTCTTTCCGTGTTTCAGCTCAGAATGAAAAGGGCATCAGTGATCCCAGACAACTGAGCGTGCCAGTAATTGCCAAAGATCTTGTCATTCCACCAGCCTTCAAACTCCTGTTCAATACGTTCACCGTACTAGCAGGTGAAGACCTTAAAGTTGATGTTCCGTTCATTGGACGCCCCACACCAGCTGTAACCTGGCACAAAGATGATATACCACTGAAGCAGACAACTAGAGTAAATGCAGAGAGCACAGAAAACAGTTCACTACTGACAATAAAGGAAGCCTGCCGAGAAGATGTAGGCCATTACACAGTTAAACTGACTAACTCAGCCGGTGAAGCCACTGAGACTCTTAATATTATCGTTCTTGACAAACCAGGGCCTCCAACTGGACCAGTGAAAATGGACGAAGTGACAGCCGACAGTATCACTCTTTCCTGGGAACCACCAAAGTATGATGGTGGAAGTTCTATCAACAATTACATTGTAGAGAAACGGGACACCTCCACAACCACTTGGCAAATAGTGTCAGCTACAGTTGCAAGGACAACAATAAAGGCCTGCAGATTAAAGACCGGATGTGAATATCAGTTTAGAATTGCCGCTGAAAACAGATATGGAAAGAGTACCTATCTCAATTCAGAGCCTGTTGTT
Organism: Cuniculus paca; assembly: GCA_004365215.1. NCBI lineage: Eukaryota > Metazoa > Chordata > Mammalia > Rodentia > Cuniculidae > Cuniculus > Cuniculus paca. The sequence goes on along the minus strand of RJWT010001853.1, from coordinate 36,181 downwards.
GCCCAGTATCCATTCAAAGTTCCTGGTCCACCTGGCACGCCATTCGTCACTTTATCCTCCAAGGACAGCATGGAAGTACAATGGCATGAGCCCGTCAGTGATGGAGGAAGCAGAGTCATTGGCTATCATCTAGAACGCAAGGAAAGAAATAGCATCCTCTGGGTCAAACTGAATAAAACACCAATTCCTCATACCAAGTTTAAGACAACTGGCCTTGAGGAAGGCATTGAATATGAATTTAGAGTCTCTGCAGAAAACATTGTGGGCATCGGCAAACCAAGTAAACCATCAGAATGCTATGTAGCTCGAGACCCATGTGATCCACCAGGACGACCAGAGGCAATCATTGTCACAAGGAATTCTGTGACTCTTCAGTGGAAGAAGCCTACCTATGATGGTGGAAGCAAGATCACTGGTTACGTAGTTGAGAAGAAAGAATTGCCTGAGGGCCGCTGGATGAAAGCCAGTTTTACAAATATCATTGACACCCAATTTGAAGTAACTGGCCTAATTGAAGATCATAGATATGAGTTCCGGGTTATAGCTCGAAATGCCGCAGGAGCGTTTAGTGAACCTTCAGAAAGCACGGGAGCAATAACAGCAAGAGACGAGGTAGATCCACCAAGAATTAGTATGGACCCCAAATACAAAGACACAATTGTGGTTCATGCTGGCGAGTCATTCAAGATCGATGCCGATATACATGGCAAACCAATACCAACCACTCAATGGATAAAAGGTGAACAGGAGCTTTCCAACACAGCTAGATTAGAAATAAAGAGCACTGACTTCACCACCAGTCTCAGTGTAAAGGATGCAGTACGTGTTGACAGTGGAAATTATATTCTGAAGGCCAAAAATGTTGCAGGAGAGAGATCAGTGACTGTGAATGTGAAAGTTCTTGATAGACCAGGGCCACCTGAAGGACCTGTTGCTATATCAGGGGTTACAGCAGAAAAATGCACACTAGCCTGGAAACCCCCACTTCAGGATGGTGGGAGTGATATCACAAATTATATTGTGGAAAGGCGAGAAACCAGCCGCCTAGTCTGGACTGTGGTTGACGCCAACGTGCAAACTCTCAGCTGCAAGGTTACTAAGCTTCTCGAAGGCAATGAATATATTTTCCGTATAATGGCTGTAAACAAATATGGTGTTGGTGAACCTCTTGAATCTGAGTCATTGATTGCCAAGAATCCATTCGTAGTACCGGATGCACCAAAAGCTCCAGAAGTCACAACGGTGACCAAGGACTCAATGATTGTTGTATGGGAAAGACCAGCATCTGATGGTGGCAGTGAAATTCTTGGATACGTTCTTGAAAAACGAGATAAAGAGGGCGTTCGCTGGACAAGATGCCACAAGCGTCTGATTGGGGAGTTGCGCTTGAGAGTAACTGGGCTCTTAGAGAACCACAATTACGAATTCAGAGTCTCAGCTGAGAACGCTGCTGGACTGAGTGAACCAAGCCCTCCTTCCACATACCAAAAAGCTTGTGATCCTATTTACAAACCAGGTCCTCCAAACAACCCCAAAGTCATGGATATTACCAGATCCTCAGTTTTCCTTTCCTGGGGCAAACCAATATATGATGGTGGTTGTGAAATCCAAGGATACATTGTTGAAAAATGTGATGTGAGTGTTGGTGAATGGACAATGTGCACTCCACCAACTGGAATCAATAAGACAAATATAGAAGTAGAGAAGCTAGTAGAAAAGCATGAATACAACTTCCGTATTTGTGCCATTAATAAAGCTGGAGTTGGTGAACATGCTGATGTCCCGGGACCTGTAATAGTTGAAGAAAAATTGGAAGCCCCAGACATAGATCTTGACCTAGAACTAAGGAAAGTTTTAAACATAAGGGCAGGTGGCTCCTTAAGGCTATTTGTTCCTATAAAAGGTCGTCCTACCCCAGAAGTTAAATGGGGGAAGGTGGATGGTGAAATCCGAGATGCTGCTATAATTGATGTCACTAGCAGTTTCACCTCTCTTGTTCTTGACAACGTCAATCGATATGATAGTGGAAAATATACTCTCACATTAGAGAACAGCAGTGGAACAAAGTCTGCCTTTGTTACTGTGAGAGTCTTGGATACACCAAGTCCGCCTATTAACCTGAAAGTCACAGAAATCACCAAAGACTCAGTATCAATTACGTGGGAACCTCCTTTATTAGATGGGGGATCCAAAATCAAAAATTACATTGTTGAGAAACGTGAAGCCACAAGAAAATCATATGCTGCCGTTGTTACAAATTGCCACAAGAATTCTTGGAAAATTGATCAACTCCAAGAAGGTTGCAGTTATTACTTTAGAGTCACAGCTGAGAATGAATATGGTATCGGCCTTCCTGCCCGCACTGCTGATCCAATTAAGGTTGCAGAAGTCCCACAACCTCCAGGAAAAATAACTGTGGATGATGTGACCAGAAACAGTGTGTCTTTGAGTTGGACAAAGCCTGAACATGATGGTGGCAGTAAAATCATTCAGTATATTGTGGAAATGCAAGCTAAACACAGTGAGAAATGGTCAGAGTGTGCTCGGGTAAAGTCCCTTGAGGCAGTAATAACCAACCTAACTCAGGGAGAAGAATATCTTTTTAGAGTTGTTGCCGTAAATGAAAAGGGAAGAAGTGATCCGAGGTCCCTTGCAGTTCCAATAATTGCCAAAGATCTGGTTATAGAGCCAGATGTAAGACCTGCGTTTAGCACTTACAGTGTACAAGTTGGTCAAGATCTGAAAATAGAAATACCAATTTCTGGACGTCCTAAACCAACTGTTACCTGGACTAAAGATGATCTTCCTCTGAAGCAGACCACAAGAATCAATGTTACTGATTCACTTGACCTCACCACACTCAGTATTAAAGAAACTCATAAGGATGACAGTGGACACTATGGAATTACAGTTGCCAATGTTGTTGGTCAGAAAACAGCATCCATTGAAATTATAACTCTAGATAAACCTGATCCTCCAAAAGGACCTGTTAAATTTGAGGAAGTCAGTGCTGAGAGTATTACATTGTCTTGGCAGCCTCCATTATATACAGGGGGCTGTCAGATTACTAACTACATTGTCCAGAAGAGAGACACAACCACCACAGTATGGGATGTTGTTTCTGCTACTGTTGCTAGAACTACACTCAAAGTAACCAAACTGAAAACTGGTACAGAATACCAATTCAGAATATTTGCTGAAAACCGATACGGACAGAGCTTTGCCTTGGAGTCAGAACCAGTTGTGGCTCAATATCCCTACAAAGAACCAGGCCCTCCAGGCACACCGTTTGCCACTGCCATTTCCAAAGACTCTATGGTCATTCAGTGGCATGAACCAATCAATAATGGCGGAAGCCCTATCATAGGTTACCACCTTGAGAGAAAGGAAAGAAACAGTATTTTGTGGACAAAAGTCAACAAAACTATTATTCATGACACCCAGTTTAAAGTGCTAAATCTTGAAGAAGGCATTGAATATGAATTCAGAGTTTGTGCCGAAAATATTGTTGGCATAGGCAAACCAAGCAAGAATTCGGAATGCTATGTGGCCCGAGATCCCTGTGACCCACCAGGAACCCCAGAAGCAATAATAGTTAAAAGAAATGAAATCACTTTACAGTGGACCAAACCTGTGTATGATGGTGGAAGTATGATTACAGGCTACATTGTAGAGAAACGTGATTTACCTGAGGGTCGGTGGATGAAAGCTAGTTTCACGAATGTCATTGAAACTCAATTTACTGTGTCAGGTCTCACTGAAGATCAGAGATACGAGTTCAGAGTCATCGCGAAGAACGCAGCTGGTGCAATAAGTAAACCCTCCGACAGTACTGGACCAATAACTGCCAAGGATGAGGTTGAACTCCCGAGAATTTCAATGGATCCAAAATTCAGAGACACAATAGTGGTAAATGCTGGAGAAACATTCAGGCTTGAGGCTGACGTCCATGGAAAGCCCCTACCTACTATTGAGTGGTTACGAGGTGAAAAGGAAGTTGAAGAGTCTGCCAGATGTGAAATAAAGAACACGGATTTCAAGGCTTTACTTATTATAAAAGATGCCATTAGAATTGATGGCGGACAGTATATCTTAAGAGCCTCCAATGTTGCAGGTTCTAAGTCTTTCCCAGTAAATGTGAAAGTATTAGATAGACCAGGACCACCAGAAGGGCCAGTTCAAGTTACTGGAGTTACTGCTGAAAAATGCAGTTTAGCATGGTCTCCGCCACTTCAGGATGGTGGCAGTGACATTTCTCACTATGTTGTTGAAAAACGAGAAACCAGTAGACTTGCATGGACTGTTGTTGCTTCAGAAGTTGTGACTAATTCTCTGAAAATTACCAAACTTCTAGAAGGAAATGAATATGTTTTCCGTATAATGGCTGTCAACAAATACGGTGTTGGAGAACCTCTGGAATCTGCACCAGTACTAATGAAAAATCCATTTGTGCTTCCTGGACCACCAAAAAGCTTGGAAGTCACAAACATTGCCAAAGATTCTATGACTGTCTGTTGGAACCGTCCAGACAGTGATGGTGGAAGTGAGATTATTGGTTACATTGTAGAGAAAAGAGACCGAAGTGGCATTCGATGGATAAAATGTAGTAAACGCCGCATTACAGATTTGCGTCTGAGAGTGACAGGATTAACAGAAGACCATGAGTATGAATTCAGAGTCTCTGCTGAAAATGCTGCTGGAGTTGGAGAACCAAGTCCAGCCACAGTTTATTATAAGGCTTGTGATCCTGTGTTCAAACCTGGCCCACCCACCAATGCACACATTGTAGACACCACTAGAAGTTCAATTACGTTTGCCTGGAGTAAACCCATCTATGATGGTGGCAGTGAGATCCTGGGATACGTCGTAGAAATCTGTAAAGCAGATGAAGAAGAATGGCAGATAGTTACTCCACAGACTGGCCTGAAAGTCACTCGATTTGAAATCTCAAAACTCATTGAACACCAAGAATATAAAATACGAGTCTGTGCCCTCAACAAAGTTGGTTTAGGTGAGCCTGCGTCAGTTCCTGGTACTGTGAAACCAGAAGATAAACTTGAGGCTCCCGAACTTGACCTTGACTCTGAGCTAAGGAAAGGAATCATTGTAAGGGCTGGCGGATCTGCCAGAATTCATATTCCATTCAAAGGTCGCCCAACCCCTGAGATCACTTGGTCTCGAGAGGAAGGTGAATTCACGGATAAGGTTCAAATTGAAAAGGGAGTAAACTATACCCAACTATCAATAGATAACTGTGATAGAAATGATGCTGGGAAATACCTTCTCAAGTTGGAAAACAGCAGTGGATCTAAGTCCGCTTTTGTAACTGTGAAAGTTCTTGACACCCCAGGACCACCACAGAATTTGGCAGTCAAGGAGATCAGAAAAGATTCTGTTCTTCTGGTATGGGAACCACCCATCATTGATGGAGGGGCAAAGGTTAAGAACTACGTTATTGATAAACGCGAGTCAACCAGAAAAGCATATGCTAATGTGAGTAGCAAATGCAGCAAAACGAGCTTTAAAGTTGAGAACCTTACAGAAGGAGCCATTTATTACTTTAGAGTCATGGCTGAGAATGAATTCGGAGTTGGTGTTCCAGTGGAAACCACAGATGCTGTGAAAGCTTCTGAACCTCCTTCTCCACCAGGGAAGGTCACACTCACTGATGTGTCACAGACCAGTGCGTCCCTTATGTGGGAGAAGCCTGAACACGATGGTGGAAGCAGGATCCTGGGCTATGTTGTGGAAATGCAGCCTAAAGGAACTGAGAAATGGAGTGTTGTGACTGAATCCAAAGTCTGTAATGCTGTTGTTACTGGCTTAAGTTCTGGACAAGAGTATCAGTTCCGTGTCAAGGCTTATAATGAGAAAGGCAGAAGTGATCCAAGAGTGCTTGGTGTTCCTGTCATAGCCAAGGACTTGACTATACAGCCTAGTTTTAAGTTACCATTTAACACATACAGTGTCCAAGCTGGAGAAGACCTTAAAATAGAAATTCCTGTCATTGGTCGACCGAGACCTAAAATTTCTTGGGTCAAAGATGGTGAGCCTCTTAAACAGACCACAAGAGTAAATGTGGAAGAAACAGCTACTTCAACTATTTTACATGTTAAAGAAAGCAACAAAGATGACTTTGGAAAATACACCATAACGGCAACGAATAGTGCAGGCACAGCCACAGAAAACCTCAGCATTATTGTTTTAGAAAAGCCTGGACCTCCAGTTGGACCAGTGAAGTTTGATGAAGTTAGTGCAGACTTTGTGGTCATATCTTGGGAACCTCCAGCCTATACTGGTGGCTGCCAAATAAGTAACTACATTGTAGAGAAGCGAGATACAACCACCACCACCTGGCACATGGTATCAGCAACAGTCGCAAGAACAACGATTAAAATAACCAAACTGAAAACAGGCAGCGAGTACCAGTTTAGAATTTTTGCTGAAAACAGGTATGGTAAAAGTACCTCTCTGGACTCTAAACCAGTTATTGTGCAATATCCATTTAAAGAACCTGGGCCACCTGGAACTCCCTTTGTGACATCAACCTCAAAAGATCAAATGCTTGTGGAGTGGCATGAGCCAGTTAATGATGGAGGCAGTAAAGTTATTGGCTACCATCTTGAACAGAAGGAAAAGAATAGCATTTTATGGGTCAAGTTAAATAAGATCCCCATTCAAGACAACAAATTCAAAGCAACTGGGCTTGATGAGGGCCTTGAGTATGAGTTCAAAGTTTCTGCTGAAAATATTGTTGGTATTGGCAAACCCAGCAAAGTATCAGAATGTTTTGTTGCTCGTGATCCCTGTGACCCACCTGGTCGTCCTGAAGCCATTGTTATTACAAGAAACAATGTCACACTGAAATGGAAGAAACCTGCCTATGATGGTGGGAGCAAAATAACAGGTTACATTGTAGAAAAGAAAGATCTACCTGATGGCCGCTGGATGAAAGCAAGCTTTACCAATGTATTAGAAACTGAATTTACAGTGAGTGGACTTGTGGAAGACCAGAGATATGAATTTAGAGTAATTGCGAGAAATGCAGCTGGCAACTTGAGCGAACCATCCGAAAGCAGTGGTGCCATTACTGCAAGGGATGAAATTGATGCACCAAATGCCTCACTGGATCCGAAATATAAAGATGTCATTGTTGTTCATGCAGGAGAGACTTTTGTTCTTGAAGCTGACATCCGTGGCAAACCTATACCTGATGTTGTTTGGTCAAAAGATGGAAAAGAACTTGAAGAAACAGCTGCTAGGATGGAAATTAAATCTACTATTCAGAAGACAACTCTTGTTGTCAAAGATTGTATACGTTCAGATGGAGGGCAATATATTCTGAAACTCAGCAATGTTGGTGGTACAAAGACTATACCCATCACTGTAAAGGTGCTTGACAGGCCAGGGCCTCCTGAAGGGCCTCTGAAAGTTTCTGGAGTTACTGCAGAGAAATGTTACCTGGCATGGAACCCACCTCTGCAAGATGGTGGTGCTAATATTTCACATTACATCATTGAAAAGAGAGAGACGAGCAGACTCTCCTGGACCCAGGTTTCAACTGAGGTACAAGCCCTTAACTACAAAGTCACCAAACTTCTCCCTGGTAATGAATACATCTTCCGTGTCATGGCTGTGAATAAATATGGAATTGGGGAGCCCCTGGAATCTGAGCCTGTTATAGCTTGTAATCCATATAAGCTACCAGGTCCTCCTTCAACACCTGAGGCCTCGGCAATCACCAAAGATTCTATGGTGGTAACATGGGCACGCCCAGTAGATGATGGAGGTGCTGAAATTGAGGGCTACATTCTTGAAAAACGAGATAAAGAGGGTGTTCGGTGGACCAAGTGCAACAAGAAAACGCTAACGGATCTGCGATTCAGGGTAACTGGACTCACTGAAGGCCATTCATATGAATTCAGAGTTGCTGCTGAGAATGCTGCTGGTGTGGGTGAACCCAGTGAGCCATCTGTTTTCTACCGTGCATGTGACGCCTTGTATCCACCAGGTCCACCAAGCAATCCAAAAGTGACGGACACTTCCAGATCTTCTGTCTCCCTGGCATGGAATAAGCCAATTTATGATGGTGGTGCACCCATTAAAGGCTATATTATTGAGGTCAAAGAAGCCTCTGCCGATGAATGGACAACTTGCACTCCACCAACAGGATTACAAGGAAAGCAGTTCACAGTCACCCAGCTCAAAGAAAATACTGAGTATAACTTCCGTATCTGTGCCCTGAATTCTGAAGGTGTAGGGGAACCTGCAGTTATCCCTGGTTCTGTCGTTGCTCAAGAGAGGACAGAACCACCAGAAATAGAACTTGATGCTGATCTCAGGAAAGTGGTCATTTTGCGTGCCAGTGCTACTTTACGCTTGTTTGTCACGATCAAAGGTCGACCGGAACCTGAAGTTAAATGGGAAAAGGCTGAAGGTGTTCTCACTGAGAGGGCCCAGATCGAGGTGACCAGCTCATATACCATGTTAGTGATTGATAATGTTACCAGATTTGACAGTGGTCGGTATAACCTGACACTTGAAAACAACAGTGGCTCCAAAACAGCTTTTGTTAACGTCAGAGTTCTTGACTCACCAAGTGCCCCTGTAAATCTGACTGTAAGAGAAGTGAAGAAAGACTCAGTGATACTGTCCTGGGAACCACCACTTATTGATGGTGGAGCTAAGATTACAAACTACATTGTTGAAAAGCGAGAAACTACCAGGAAAGCCTATGCTACTATTACAAACAATTGCACTAAGAATACATTTAAAATTGAAAATCTACAAGAAGGATGTTCTTACTACTTCCGAGTCTTGGCTGCCAATGAATATGGGATTGGTTTACCAGCTGAAACAACTGAACCTGTTAAAGTGTCAGAGCCACCCCTCCCACCAGGAAGAGTAACTCTTGTGGATGTGACCCGTAATACAGCTACAATTAAGTGGGAGAAACCAGAAAGCGATGGTGGCAGCAAGATTACTGGTTATGTAGTTGAAATGCAAACTAAAGGCAGTGAAAAATGGAGCACCTGCATGCAAGTGAAGACTCTAGAAGCAACCATATCTGGCCTAACTGCTGGAGAAGAGTATGTCTTCAGGGTAGCTGCAGTTAATGAAAAAGGAAGAAGTGACCCAAGACCACTTGGAGTTCCTGTAATTGCAAGGGATATAGAAATAAAACCTTCAGTTGAGCTTCCTTTCCATACTTTCAATGTAAAGGCTAAAGACCAACTCAAAATTGAGGTACCATACAAGGGAAGACCTCAAGCTACTGTAAGTTGGAAAAAAGATGGTCAGATTCTTAGAGAAACAACTAGAGTCAATGTTTCTTCTTCAAAGACTGTTACAACACTATCTATTAAAGAAGCTTCAAGGGAAGATGTTGGAACTTACGAATTGTGTGTTTCAAACAGTGCGGGATCGCTAACAGTTCCTATTACTGTAATTGTGCTTGATAAACCAGGACCTCCAGGGCCTATACACATTGATGAGGTTAGTTGTGACAATGTGACCATTTCTTGGACTCCTCCAGTATATGATGGTGGCTGCCAAATTAGCAATTACATCGTTGAAAAGAGAGAAACCACTTCTACCACATGGCAAGCAGTTTCACAAGCAGTTGCAAGAACCTCCATTAAAATAGTTCGTTTAACAACAGGAAGTGAGTACCAGTTCCGTGTGTGTGCAGAAAACAGGTATGGAAAGAGCTCCTACAGCGAATCTTCACCTGTTGTTGCAGAGTATCCATTCACCCCTCCAGGTCCTCCTGGTACTCCTAAAGTTGTACATGCCACAAAATCGACCATGCTTGTGAGCTGGCAAGTGCCAGTTAATGATGGAGGAAGTCAAGTTATTGGCTATCACCTTGAATATAAAGAAAGAAGCAGCATTCTTTGGTCAAAAGCCAATAAAATCCTCCTTGCAGATACTCAAATGAAAGTCTCTGGTCTTGATGAAGGACTGATGTATGAGTATCGCGTGTATGCTGAGAATATTGCTGGAATTGGTAAATGCAGTAAAGCATGTGAACCAGTTCCTGCAAGAGATCCTTGTGATCCTCCTGGACAACCTGAAGTCACAAATATCACAAGAAAGTCAGTCTCACTCAAATGGTCTAAACCACATTACGATGGTGGAGCTAAGATCACAGGCTACATTATTGAACGTAGGGAACTACCAGATGGCCGGTGGCTGAAGTGCAACTATACTAATATACAAGAAACATACTTTGAAGTAACTGAACTTACTGAAGATCAGCGTTATGAATTCCGGGTTTTTGCAAAAAATGCTGCTGACTCAGTTAGTGAACCATCTGAGTCCACTGGACCAATTACAGTCAAAGATGATGTTGACGCTCCAAGAATTATGATGGATGTCAAGTTCCGAGATGTTATTGTTGTCAAAGCTGGAGAAGTCCTTAAGATAAATGCAGACATTGCAGGGCGACCTCTACCAGTAATTTCCTGGGCCAAGGATGGTGTAGAAATTGAAGAAAGAGCAAGAACAGAAATCGTCTCAACAGATTGTACTACCTTGTTAACAGTTAAAGACTGTATAAGGCGAGACACTGGGCAGTATGTACTAACACTGAAGAATGTTGCAGGAGCTCGCTCTGTGACAGTTAATTGCAAAGTACTTGACAGGCCTGGCCCACCAGCAGGACCACTTGAAATCAGTGGCCTTACTGCTGAGAAATGCTCTCTCTCGTGGGGACGTCCCCAAGAAGATGGTGGTGCAGATATTGACTATTACATTGTAGAAAAGCGTGAAACAAGCCGCCTCGCCTGGACAATATGTGAAGCAGAGTTGAGGACGACCTTCTGTAAAGTGACCAAGTTACTCAAAGGCAATGAGTATATCTTTAGAGTAACTGGTGTTAATAAATACGGTGTTGGTGAGCCCCTAGAGAGTGTAGCTGTGAAGGCATTAGACCCATTTACAGTTCCAAGCCCACCCACATCTTTGGAAATTACATCTGTGACCAAAGATTCCATGACACTTTGCTGGTCAAGACCAGAGAGCGATGGAGGCAGTGATATCTCTGGATATATCATTGAAAGGCGAGAGAAAAATGGCCTGCGATGGGTTCGTGTGAACAAAAAACCAGTTTATGATCTGAGAGTGAAATCAACAGGACTTCGCGAAGGATGTGAATATGAATATCAAGTTTATGCAGAAAATGCTGCTGGTCTAAGTCTTCCAAGTGAAGCCTCTCCCTTAGTTCGGGCAGAAGATCCAATGTTTTTACCATCTCCTCCATCCAAACCCAGAATTGTGGACTCTGGCAAGACAACTATAACCATTGGCTGGGTTAAGCCCCTGTTTGATGGTGGAGCCCCAATAACTGGATACACTGTTGAATACAAAAAGTCTGATGAAACCGACTGGAACACTGCCATTCAGAGTTTCAGAGGCACAGAATATACAATGAGTGGACTAACAACAGGAGCTGAATATGTTTTCAGAATAAGATCTGTCAATAAGGTTGGTGCTAGTGATCCCAGCGACAGTTCCGACCCTCAGATCGCAAAAGAAAGAGAAGAAGAACCGGTTTTTGATATTGACAGTGAAATGAGGAAGACTTTGATTGTCAAGGCTGGTGCCTCATTTACCATGACTGTGCCTTTCCGAGGAAGACCAGTACCCAGTGTTTCGTGGAGTAAGCCAGACACTGACCTCCGTACCAGGGCATATATCGATTCCACAGATTCTCGTACATCACTTACTATTGAAAATGCCAACAGAAGTGATTCTGGAAAATACACGTTAACAATTCAGAATGTGTTGAGTGCTGCTTCACTGACCTTCGTTGTCAAAGTTTTAGATTCTCCAGGTCCTCCCGCCAATATTACAGTGCGTGAAGTCACCAAAGACAGTGCAGTGTTATCCTGGGATGTTCCTGAAAGCGATGGAGGAGCACCAGTGAAGAATTACCACATAGAAAAACGTGAGGCCAGCAAGAAAGCATGGGTTGCTGTCACTAACAACTGCAGCCGCCTCTCCTACAAAGTTACCAACTTACAAGAAGGAGCTACTTACTACTTCAGAGTGTCTGGAGAGAATGAGTTTGGCATTGGTGTACCAGCTGAAATGAAAGAAGGCGTCAAAATAACAGGTACACTTTAAGAACAAGGAAAACCAACATATCTTAATTTTGGTAGGATACTGTGATTCATTCTAGTTTTTGTTTACTCTTAAATGCTTTTGAGTCACCTCAAACTATTCATACCAAGAGCACTAAGTGAATTTCTAATCATATACTGAATTTAAGTATGATCAAATTTTAACTGCATATATATACGTAGCATGTATGTATGCAGAAACTATATGGTGAAGTTTCTTATCAGATTGTTCATCTCGTTCCTTTTTTTTTAACCTATGATGAATTTGGAGTAAATTTTATCATTTGATCTGTTTATTTGACAATTTAAATTTGAATCTTATGACATGTAATGGCCTACCTTGGGGAATTTTGATTGGTTTCAAAGTCAAACAAATATTTAAAAAACTAAAATTAAATTAATATGAGCTCCACTTAGAAGTTTTCTTTTGAGGAGGTTCATATGGAAAAAAACATTGTAATAACTGTTCCCTTCCTTTTGATGCTTTATTTTCTTAGAAAAACCAAGCCCACCTGAAAAACTTGGAGTAACAAATGTCACCAAAGATAGTGTTTTCTTGACCTGGTTGAAGCCCGAACATGATGGTGGAAGCAGAATTGTACACTATGTTGTTGAAACACTAGAAAAAGGACAGAAAAACTGGGTTAAATGCGCCGTGGTAAAGTCAACCCAGCATGTTGTTTCCGGTCTGAGAGAGAATCATGAATACTTCTTCCGAGTCTTTGCTGAAAACCAAGCAGGCCTGAGTGACCCAAGAGAACTACTGCTTCCTGTTCTTGTAAAGGAGAAGCTAGGTATGTCTAATTATATGTAAAAGCAAAATTGGAACTCATTTACATTAAGTTAATTTTTAGAAACTATTTTACCTCCCTTTTCTGTACTCTTATTTTTCAGAACCCCCTGAAATTGACATGAAGAATTTCCCAAGTCACACTGTATATGTTAGAGCTGGTTCAAACCTTAAAGTTGACATCCCAATTTCTGGAAAACCATTACCTAAAGTGACCTTATCAAGAGATGGTGTTCCCCTCAAGGCAACCATGAGATTTAATACTGAAGTTACTGCTGAGAACCTCACAATCAATCTTAAAGAAAGCGTTACAGCTGATGCTGGAAAATATGAGATCACTGCTGCCAACTCCAGTGGAACAACCAAAGCTTTCCTTAACATCATCGTGCTGGACAGGCCTGGTCCTCCAACTGGCCCTGTTGTTATTAGTGATGTAACCGAAGAAAGTGTGGTTCTCAAATGGGAGCCACCTAAGTATGATGGTGGAAGTCAAGTTACCAATTACATTGTATACAAGAGAGAAACAACTACTGCAGTATGGACTGAGGTGTCTTCAACCGTTGCCAGAACAATGATTAAAGTCATGAAACTGACTACAGGAGAAGAATACCAATTCCGCATCAAGGCAGAAAATCGCTTTGGTATCAGTGATCACATAGATTCAGCTTGCGTGGTTGTCAAACTACCATACAGTAAGTTGCCAAACTTTCCAAAGATCCCAGGTTTCCATTTACCATATATGTGCTAAGTGTCTTTATTAACCTGTGGAACTTTTCTCTCTTGTAGCAACACCTGGACCACCATCAACACCGTGGGTCACTAATGTCACTCGTGAAAGCATCACCGTGAGCTGGCATGAACCAGTGTCCAATGGAGGCAGTGCCGTCACAGGTTATCACTTGGAAATGAAAGACAGAAACAGTATTTTATGGCAAAAAGCCAACAAAATGCTCATCCGGACAACTCATTTCAAAGTCACAACAATCAGTGCTGGGCTTATTTATGAATTCAGGGTGTATGCAGAAAATGCTGCTGGTATTGGAAAACCCAGCCGCGCTTCAGAACCAGTCTTAGCCATCGATGCCTGCGGTATGTGTCTGTGATGAAGAGAATATTTCTGGCAACTAAAAAATTCAAATCTCATTCCTACCAAGCAAGATAAATTGATATAAGTGTCACTAATGAGGTCTCTGTTTTTACTACAGAACCCCCAAGAAATCTTCGTATCACTGACATTTCGAAGAACTCTGTCAACCTTTCATGGCAGCAACCAGCTTTCGATGGAGGAAGCAAGATTACAGGTTACATTGTTGAAAGACGTGACCTTCCAGATGGCAGATGGACCAAGGCCAGCTTCACTAATGTCACTGAGACCCAATTCACTGTCTCTGGCTTGATTCAGAATTCCCAGTATGAATTCCGTGTCTTTGCAAGGAATGCTGTTGGCTCCATCAGCAATCCCTCTGAGGTGGTGGGCCCTATTACGTGCATCGATTCTTATGGTAAGCAGTTTTAGCACTTTGCATCCCAACATCTTTCTAATTTAATATTTTCCCTTTATCTTAATAACTTTTACTATGTGTGTTTTAATGAGGTTTTTGGAGAAAGTATAAACTCACTGACATACTTAGGAAAATTCCTGAACATCTCCATATTTCTTCGTTATAAAAGATACTACAAGCCGGGCATGGTGGCGCACACCTGTAATCCCAGCACTTGGGAGGCTGAGGCAGGAAGATCGTTGCGAGTTCAAGACCAGCCTGGGTTACAAAGTGAGCTCAAGGCCAGCCTGAACTTCAAAGTGAGACCCTGTCTCAAAAAGACAAAATTAATTAATTAATGATACTACAGAGATTTGGACTGTACAATATCTAAAGGCCCTTCAAGTTCAATGATTCTTTGTATGAGTTGGAATTTCCATTCTGTTTTAAATTATCAGCCGATAATTAAATTCATAGGTGCGTCCCACAGAAAATTACTTTTAAAAAAGATAAAAGCCTAAACAGATTTTGAAGATAGCATTAGCAGCAGCTAAGATTTACTGCCTAATTATCATGGATTCTCTCCCTTAGTTCTAACAGTCCTAATTTAGCCCATTTTATAGAAGAGAAACTCAGGCTTAAAGTGCTAATGCAACATCCCCAAGGTCAGGCAGCTCATTAGTGATGGAGTGAGGTTCCCCAGAGCTCTCTCTACGTCACTATCAGTCTAAAATGCATACACTTGACATTCTGGAAAATAAATGGCATGTTCAACTAAGAATATTTTGAAAATTAAAATGCCGTGAAAGTCACTCTAAAATACTTTTAAAAACGTTCTCTCCATTATAAAAAGAAATGAGCCACTGTGGTGTCCAGACAAAAGTATCTACTGCCACCCTCAAGTGAAGAATTCCACAGTTGATCTTTATCAGTCAAGTTTTGTGGACACTGAGTATTATGAGACTGTGAAGCAAATCCAACTTAACCCATTTCTCAATAGTTCTGAGAAGCCCAGCAGCAAATCTGCATAGTGACTACATAGCTCTGTTAGTAGACAACTTAAGCTTTCAAAAGTCTGCCCTGAACTGACCACACTTGGATAGATATCCATGAACTAGGAAAGGAAATAAAAAGCAATAGAGAAACTAGAGTGAAAGAAAATGTTTAATGCTGCCTGTGGCTCAGTAATGTACTCACTACTGTATCCCATTTCACCACTGGAATAAAATACCTAATAGACTTTAAAATATATTTAGAAGGCAGTTAAGTACCTGTAGAATTAGTGCAGTGTTGATGAGAAACACTGCACTCATTCCAGAACTTGTTCACAGCCTTTCTTCTTCATCTGAGATAAAAGAGTGATTTATAAAATTTAAAAGGTTAAATTAACAGGTGAGTAGGATTAGAATAAAATGCACTTAGGTACACAAAAATGTATATACACATGCATATGCATATATGTAATGTGGTAAGCGCCAATGATCTTTTGGTTGAGCTATGTTTTCATCCGTATAATGTTTTAAATATTCCTCATCTGGCTTTTGCTTGCAGGTGGACCTGTAATTGACTTGCCTCTAGAATATACAGAAGTTGTCAAATACCGAGCAGGTACATCTGTAAAGCTCAGAGCTGGCATTTCTGGAAAACCTGAACCCACAATCGAGTGGTATAAAGATGACAAAGAATTACAGACCAATGCACTGGTGTGTGTTGAAAATACCACCGACCTTGCATCTATACTCATCAAAGATGCCAACCGCCTTAACAGTGGAAGCTATGAATTGAAGCTAAGGAATGCCATGGGCTCAGCCTCAGCCACCATCAGAGTACAGATCCTTGGTAGGTGTTTAGTACAGGCTAATGTCATATTTGGTTTGCCTAAAGCTTAGTGATTTTAAGCTGGTAGCTTTTATTTATTTTTATTTTTATTTTTATTTGGTACTGGGAATCAAACTCAAGACCTTGCACTTGCCAGGCAGGTGCTTATGATGTTGAGCTAAATCCCCAGCCCTGCTTTTTTTTTTTTTTTGATAGCTTTAAAAAAGTACTAATATTGTTTTGTTCGTTCACTAACAGATAAACCAGGACCTCCAGGTGGCCCAATTGAATTTAAGACTGTGACTGCTGAAAAGATAACCCTTCTCTGGCAACCTCCAGCTGATGACGGTGGTGCAAAAATCACTCACTACATTGTAGAAAAGCGTGAGACAAGCCGTGTTGTGTGGTCTATGGTGGCTGAAAATTTGGAAGAGTGCATCATTACAACCACCAAAATTATCAAAGGAAATGAATACATCTTCCGGGTCCGAGCTGTGAACAAATATGGAATTGGCGAGTCCCTGGAATCAGAGCCAGTTGTAGCAAAGAATGCATTTGGTGAGATACAATTTCATCAGGAAATTGAAATAAAAATAAAAATTTAAAAATAATTATAAACCAGTTTTCTAGGCTGTCAGTGTTTTCTTAAAATATTTTTCTTTTGTGTCACATCTTGTCTCATTACTGTCCTTTTCACAAAGTGGAAAATATAATAAATGAAACAACTATTCTTTAGACATGAAGCTCAAAAAGTAAAACATAAGTCATGTTGATATTTAAATTCATCTGCCTTTTCTTTTCTAAACAGTTACACCTGGGCCACCAAGTATACCAGAGGTGACAAAGATTACCAAGAATTCAATGACCGTTGTCTGGAGCAGGCCAGTTGCAGATGGTGGTAGTGAAATAAGTGGTTATTTCCTTGAAAAACGAGACAAGAAGAGTCTAGGATGGTTTAAAGTATTAAAGGAGACCATCCGTGACACTAGACAGAAGGTGACAGGACTCACAGAACACAGTGACTATCAATACCGAGTTTGTGCTGTAAATGCTGCTGGAATGGGTCCATTTTCTGAACCATCTGACTTCTACAAAGCTGCTGATCCTATTGGTAAGTGGTCATACAAGCAGCATCTTCACCTGTGTCTTCTCTGTGTGACTGGATTGCACATGATCCTGTGTATTTACTGTATTGTGAATGGCCATTCCAGATCTTCCAGGTCCACCTGCCAAGATAAGAATTGCAGATTCAACTAAGTCATCCATCACCCTTGGCTGGAGTAAACCTGTCTATGATGGGGGCAGTGCTATTACTGGATACACTGTCGAGATGAGACAAGGAGAGGAAGAGGAATGGACTACTGTCTCTACCAAAGGAGAGGTCAGAACTACAGAATACGTGGTATCGAACCTACAACCTGGAGTCAATTACTACTTCCAGGTATCTGCAGTCAACTGTGCTGGACAAGGAGAACCTATAAAAATGACTGAACCTGTGCAAGCTAAAGATATACTTGGTATGTACAAATCAGGATGACTATGTTTTTCTTTTTTATTAGAGTACTTGCAGTAAAAGACTCATTTTCTTTTTTTTAACATTCACTGTATATGTCCGTTTTATGTCTACAGAGGAACCAGAGATTGATCTAGATGTGGCTCTCAGATCATCCATTATAGCTAAGGCTGGTGAAGACGTACAAGTCTTGATTCCCTTCAAAGGCAGACCTCCACCTACTGTCACCTGGAGGAAAGATGAGAAGAATCTTGGCAGTGATGCCAGATACAACATTCAAAACACACATTCATCTTCTTTACTCACTATCCCTCAAGTTACTCGCAATGATACAGGCAAATATATTCTGACAATAGAAAATGGAGTTGGCCAACCAAAGTCTTCCACTGTGAATGTTAAAGTACTTGATACCCCAGCTGCCTGCCAGAAACTACAGGTTAAACATGTTTCTCGGGGCACAGTCACTTTGTTCTGGGATCCTCCTCTCATCGATGGAGGATCTCCCATAATTAATTATGTCATTGAAAAGAGAGATGCCACAAAGAGAACGTGGTCTGCTGTGTCACACAAATGTTCTAGTACATCCTTCAAGGTCATGGATTTGTCAGAGAAAACTCCATTCTTCTTCAGAGTCCTTGCAGAAAATGAAATGGGAGTTGGAGAACCCTGTGAAACTACAGAGCCAGTGAAGGCTGCTGAAGTACCAGCTCCTATACGTGATCTCTCAATGAAAGATTCCACAAAGACATCTGTTATCCTGAGCTGGACCAAGCCTGACTTTGATGGTGGGAGTGTCATCACAGAATATGTTGTGGAAAGGAAAGGTAAAGGCGAGCAAACATGGTCATATGCTGGCATAAGTAAATCATGTGAAATCGAGATTAGCCAACTGAAAGAACTGTCAGTCCTGGAATTCAGAGTATTCGCTAAAAATGAGAAAGGACTGAGTGATGCTGTCACTATTGGACCACTTACCGTGAAAGAACTTGTAATTACGCCTGAAGTTGACCTATCAGAAATCCCTGGCGCACAAATCTCAGTGAGAATTGGGCATAATGTACACCTTGAATTGCCTTATAAAGGAAAACCCAAACCATCTATCAGTTGGCTGAAAGATGGATTGCCACTGAAAGAAAGTGAAAATCTTCGCTTCAGTAAAACCGAAAACAAGATCACCTTGAGCATTAAGAATGTGAAGAAAGAACATGGAGGAAAATACACAGTTATTCTGGATAATGCAGTGTGTAGAAACTCATTCCCCATTACAATCATCACCCTCGGCCCGCCTTCAAAGCCCAAAGGACCCATTCGATTTGATGAAGTCAAGGCTGACAGTGCCATCATCTCCTGGGACATACCAGATGATGATGGAGGAGGAGAAATTACTTGTTACAGCATTGAGAAGCGGGAAGCTTCACAAACTAATTGGAAGATGGTATGTTCAAGTGTTGCCAGGACAACTTTCAAAGTTCCTAATCTAGTCAAAGATGCTGAATACCAGTTTAGAGTCAGGGCAGAAAACAGATATGGAGTCAGTGAACCACTTGTCTCAAATCTTATTGTGGCAAAACACCAGTTCAGGATTCCTGGTCCCCCAGGAAAGCCAGTTATATACAACGTGACCTCCGATGGCATGTCACTCACTTGGGATGCACCAGTTTATGATGGTGGCTCAGAAGTTACTGGATTCCATGTTGAAAAGAAAGAAAGAAATAGCATCCTCTGGCAAAGAGTAAACATGTCACCAATATCTGGAAGAGAATATAGAGCGACTGGGTTAATAGAAGGACTGGATTACCAATTCCGAGTGTACGCTGAAAATTCTGCTGGTCTAAGCTCACCCAGTGACCCAAGCAAATTTACCTTAGCAGTCTCCCCAGTGGGTAAGTAACTATGATTCAACTATGTTTAACTCAGCAAGCAAGTGTGTTAGTCATAAATCATTCTTTTCTTCCATGGATCACCTTTCTTGCTATCACTTTGTCACTAGACAACTGATTATATAAAGCGAGAGGGATGATTTTAAATAACTCAGATGAGACAATTTAAAGTTCTTAAGTACTATGAAACAGAAAGTTGAAATTAATGATCAAAATGTGTTGGGGGGATTTACTCATGCTATTTTTCTTCCATCAGTGATTAAGAGCTGGTTACCGATGTAATGACTCAGTTAACTTCCTTATGACTTTTCAGACCCACCTGGCACTCCTGACTACATTGATGTCACCAGGGAAACCATAACACTTAAGTGGAATCCACCATTGCGTGACGGAGGCAGTAAGATTGTGGCCTACAGCATTGAGAAACGGCAAGGGGACGATCGCTGGGTCAGATGCAATTTTACTGATGTCAGTGAATGTCAGTACACAGTTACAGGACTTAGTCCTGGGGATCGATACGAGTTCAGAATAATTGCAAGAAATGCTGTTGGAACTATAAGCCCACCCTCACAGTCTTCTGGTGTTATTATGACAAGAGATGAAAATGGTAAGTGTTTATGATTGATTTCCATCTGATTAAGAATAATTGAGTTTTTTTTAAAAAAATACTTTGTACCTCTGGTCTGTAAAGGGGGAACAGAAACAGCATTACTCAAGGTTGCTATGTGAATGAATTAGGACTTTTCTATCTTTCAGATTAAAAAAAAGAAAAAGCATAGTTGGCATCAATTATTTTTCCATGTCTATCATTTTACTGCATTCTCACATTAAGAGCAAAGATGAGTTTTTAACTTTGTAATTTTAGCTATTTATAATAAATAAATAAAAAAGGTCCCTAGAAGAGTCATCCATCTGTACTGGAGAAATTAAAATACGCTTATCCAACAATACAATCATCACTTTGTTTGCATGCAGCTGATAGTCTCTTACAGATACTTGTTTGAATAAGCAGCACTATTAGAGAGTAAATGACCTATATATATTTCAATTTCTCTTCTTATTTTATAAATGGCAAAGCAAAATTATTAACATGACTGGTATAACAAAAGGGAAAATGTTATAATAGACAACTGTTTGATCCCATAGTCTAAACTCTTAGTTACCTATCCTTTCAAAAATAGCCTTTGATAGTACAGAAGCCATGATCTTCCCATTCCTGATGTGGTGCTAATAAAAAGTACATTTTTATATATCCATATTAAGTCAAACTAATGCATAGTGCTTCTATTTTTTCTTATAGTTCCACCAACAGTAGAGTTTGGCCCAGAGTACTTTGATGGTGTCATTATTAAGTCTGGAGAGAGCCTTAGAATTAAAGCTTTGGTACAAGGACGACCAGTACCTCGAGTGACTTGGTTCAAAAATGGAGTTGAAATCGAAAAGCGGATGAATATGGAAATAACTGATGTCCTTGGATCTACCAGCCTCTTTGTTAGAGATGCTACACGAGACCACAGTGGCATGTATACAGTGGAAGCCAAAAATGTATCTGGTTCTACAAAAGCAGATATTAAAGTGAAAGTACAAGGTACTTTTAAAGAACTTCTTAGTGTTCCAATTGACTGGATTTGGATTAGCAACATGCCTTATTTTATATTTTAATGCTCAAGGAAAAAGAAACTAACTATAGATACTTTTTCTTATAGATACACCAGGAAAAATAGTTGGGCCAATACGATTCACTAATATCACTGGTGAAAAGATGACCCTATGGTGGGATGCACCACTCAATGACGGCTGTGCTCCTGTCACCCACTACGTCATTGAAAAACGGGAAACAAGCAGACTTTCTTGGGCATTAATCGAAGATAAATGTGAAGCCCAGAGTTACACTGCCATGAAACTAATAACCGGCAATGAATACCAATTCCGTGTTTCTGCGGTTAACAAATTTGGTGTTGGAAGACCCCTTGATTCTGACCCAGTGATTGCTCAAATACAATACAGTAAGTTTCCATTTTTACAAATGGTACTCTGAAATAAGATTAACTTTCCAACCAAATGTATCTAACTGGCTTTGTTTCTCTGTTTTCTTTCATTTTATAGCGGTTCCTGATGCCCCTGGCACTCCAGAGCCAAGCAATGTAACAGGCAATAGTATCACCCTGACATGGGCAAGGCCAGATTCAGATGGTGGCAATGAGATTCAACATTACATCCTTGAAAGAAGAGAAAAGAAAAGCACAAGATGGGTCAAAGTGATCAGCAAACGACCAATCTCTGAAACAAGATTCAAAGTCACCGGTCTGATAGAAGGCAATGAGTATGAATTCCATGTGATGGCTGAAAATTCAGCAGGAGTAGGACCTGCAAGTGGCATCTCAAGACTAATTAAATGCAGAGAACCCGTTAACCCGCCAGGCCCTCCCACAGTGGTAAAAGTGACAGACACATCAAAGACAACTGTAAGCTTAGAATGGTCCAGGCCAGTCTTTGATGGTGGACTAGAAATAATTGGGTATATCATAGAAATGTGCAAAGCTGACCTAGGAGATTGGCACAAGGTGAATACAGAGGCGTGTGTGAAAACGAGATACACGGTCACTGATTTACAAGCAGGTGAAGAATACAAATTCCGAGTTAGTGCTATCAACAGTGCTGGCAAAGGAGACAGCTGTGAAGTGACTGGTACAATTAAAGCAGTTGACCGACTAACAGCTCCTGAATTAGACATCGATGCGAGCTTCAAACAGACTCACATTGTTAGAGCTGGGGCCAGTATTCGCCTTTTTATTGCCTTCCGGGGTAGACCTACTCCTACAGCTGCGTGGAGCAAGCCAGACTCTAACCTTAGTATTCGGGCCGATATCCACACAACAGACTCCTTCAGCACCCTTACTGTGGAAAACTGCAACAGAACTGATGCAGGGAAATACACCCTTACTGTGGAAAACAACAGTGGTAGTAAGTCAATTACATTCACTGTGAAGGTGCTAGACTCCCCAGGACCACCTGGTCCAATTACCTTCAAAGATGTGACCCGGGGATCTGCTACATTGATGTGGGATGCACCTCTGCTTGATGGTGGTGCCCGAATCCATCACTATGTGGTAGAGAAACGAGAAGCAAGTCGCCGTAGCTGGCAAGTTGTCAGTGAAAGATGTACTCGTCAGATCTTCAAGGTTAGTGACCTAGCAGAAGGTGTTCCATACTACTTCCGTGTTTCTGCAGAAAATGAGTATGGTATTGGTGAACCCTATGAAATGCCAGAGCCAGTTGTTGCCACAGAACAGCCAGCTCCACCTAGGAGACTTGATATTGTTGACACTAGCAAATCCTCCGCAGTCTTAGCATGGCTTAAACCTGAACATGATGGAGGCAGCCGGATTACTGGGTACCTCCTTGAAATGAGACAAAAGGGATCTGACTTCTGGGTTGAAGCTGGTCACACCAAACAGATGACATTCACAGTAGAACGCCTTGTTGAGAACACCGAATACGAATTCCGTGTGAAGGCTAAGAACGACGCCGGCTATAGTGAACCTAGAGAAGCCTTCTCATCTGTTATCATCAAAGAGCCTCAAATTGAGCCAACGGCTGATCTCACTGGAATTACCAACCAGCTCATAACTTGCAAAGCAGGAAGCCCGTTCACCATTGATGTGCCAATCAGTGGTCGTCCAGCCCCCAGAGTAACATGGAAACTGGAAGAAATGAGACTTAAGGAGACTGATCGAGTGAGTATCGTAACAACAAAAGATAGGACCACCTTGTCTGTAAAGGACAGCATGAGAGGTGACTCTGGAAGATACTTCTTAACCCTGGAAAACACAGCTGGTGTTAAAACATTTACTGTCACAGTTGTGGTCATTGGAAGGCCAGGTCCAGTAACCGGCCCCATCGAGGTCTCATCTGTCTCGGCTGAATCTTGTGTCCTGTCGTGGGCTGAACCTAAAGATGATGGAGGCACTGAAATTACTAATTACATAGTTGAAAAGCGTGAGTCTGGTACGACAGCCTGGCAGCTCATTAATTCCAGTGTCAAGCGCACTCAGATAAAAGTCACTCACCTCACAAAATACAAGGAGTACTCTTTCCGTGTCAGTTCGGAAAACAGATTTGGTGTGAGCAAGCCTATAGAATCAGCGCCAATTGTTGCTGAGCATCCATTTGGTAAGAAAAATACAAATCAGATTTCAAAGTCTGTATTATATTTCCACTGAATTGTATAAAATTGTATTCGTATCTAATACCTGTGTTTATATTTAGTCCCACCGAGTGCTCCTACCAGACCTGAAGTCTACCATGTATCTGCCAATGCCATGTCTATTCGTTGGGAAGAACCCTACCATGATGGTGGCAGTAAAGTCATTGGCTACTGGGTTGAGAAGAAAGAACGTAACACCATTCTTTGGGTGAAGGAAAACAAAGTGCCATGCTTAGAGTGCAACTACAAGGTGACTGGTTTGGTTGAAGGACTTGAATATCAGTTTAGAACTTACGCACTCAATGCTGCAGGTGTTAGCAAAGCCAGTGAAGCCTCAAGACCTCTAATGGCTCAAAACCCAGTTGGTAAGTATTGAAGTTTAAGGGTACATTTGTTTTTACTCTTCTCGGTATTAGCAAAACTCAGAGTTGTATCTTTTAACTTTATTTTTTGCATTATTTCTAGACCCACCAGGCAGACCAGAAGTGACAGATGTCACAAGATCAACAGTATCACTAATTTGGTCTGCCCCAGTGTATGATGGAGGCAGCAAGGTTGTGGGCTACATCATAGAGCGTAAGCCAGTCAGTGAGGTCGGAGATGGTCGTTGGCTGAAGTGCAACTATACCATCGTATCAGACAACTTTTTCACTGTAACCGCTCTCAGTGAGGGAGACACTTATGAATTCCGCGTGTTGGCCAAGAATGCAGCAGGTGTAATCAGCAAAGGATCAGAATCCACAGGCCCTGTCACATGCCATGATGAATACGGTACAGAATACCTATGTTTTCCGTTAAGTTGTCTCAATTCATATGAAAATAAACTATCAGATATTCATTCACATTTATTTTAACTATTGACAGCTCCACCCAAAGCCGAACTGGATGCCAGATTACAGGGTGATCTGGTTACCATTAGAGCAGGTTCAGATCTTGTGCTTGATGCTGCCGTTGGTGGCAAACCTGAACCCAAAATCATCTGGACCAAAGGAGACAAGGAACTCGATCTCTGTGAAAAAGTCTCTTTACAGTATACTGGCAAACGAGCAATTGCTGTGATCAAGTTCTGTGACAGAAGTGACAGTGGGAAATATACATTAACAGTGAAGAATGCCAGTGGGACAAAGTCTGTGTCTGTCATCGTCAAAGTTCTTGGTAAGCATGTCAAATGTTCTTGCATGTTTACTGCATTTTCTTCATAGCATTTTCTGTATGAGCAGAAAGAAGGACCTTCATCATGGCTTGTTCCTATGCCTGTTTCAGACTCCCCTGGCCCCTGTGGAAAACTCACCGTCAGCAGAGTAACAGAGGAGAAGTGTACCTTAGCCTGGAGCCTTCCTCAGGAAGATGGAGGAGCAGCTATATCTCACTATATTGTAGAAAGACGCGAGACGAGCAGGCTCAACTGGGTGATTGTTGAAGGCGAATGCCCGACCCTATCCTATGTAGTCACCAGGCTCATCAAGAACAATGAGTACACATTCAGAGTGAGGGCAGTAAACAAATATGGCCCTGGTGTGCCTGTTGAATCAGAGCCAATTGTAGCCCGAAACTCATTCAGTGAGTATCAACATTTTTTTCAACATTTGGTGATTGAAATGTGATGGGATCAGGGGAGACCGGGGCAATCCTGTTAATAAGATTTCACTGATCATCTTTATTTTCATAAAACGTAAACAGCTATTCCATCACAACCTGGCATACCTGAAGAAATTGGGGCTGGCAAAGAGCATATCATTATTCAGTGGACAAAACCAGAATCTGATGGTGGCAATGAGATCAGCAACTACCTGGTAGACAAACGTGAGAAGAAGAGCCTGCACTGGACACGTGTCAACAGAGATTATGTGGTGTATGATACCAGACTGAAGGTGACCAACCTGATGGAAGGTTGTGATTACCAGTTCCGAGTGACTGCAGTGAATGCTGCCGGCAACAGTGAGCCCAGTGAAGCTTCCAACTTCATTTCATGCAGAGAACCATCCTGTGAGTCCTATAGATCATGCACCAGCCTCGTGTTCACCAAAACCACGTGATAAGTAATTTTCTGACATGCCAATTCCAGGACCCTGTAGGATTTATAAAAAGCGTATGTCTAGAAAAGCATATGCTTATTAGTATGATCTTAAATGTCGCCTACATCAGAGAACATTTGAACTGTTACCTCTGTTGGCAAGTTAGCATTGCTGAAAATTTTTGCAGTGTTTTTTCTAATTTATGAAAAAATAAATTATACTACCAGTATGAAAGATATATTTGGTGAAACTTTAGACAGAAATGCATCATACTGATAACAAGCATTGAAGAGAGGCAAAGTGCCTTTTAAAAAGAGACTCAGCAGAAGCATAAAGTCTCTACTATTTTAATGTTACTGGCAGAATAATTGTTATGATGACTTCAAAACAAGTGAGAAATCTTTTTACAGAGCTTGAGCCCAAGTGCTAAAAGAAATGTCTTTGGGACTGAACAGTAGAAGATGACAAAATACTGATTCCTGTAGTCATTAGAAATACACAGATGACCTGCAATATTAACCCAGTGAAAGATGAGAAACTAGAGAAAAGTCCCTGAGGATAGGTTGAGCAATGAGCTTATGTAACAAAGATATATTATAGCTAGCCACGGCCATAGAGAAGAAACATTTACCTTCCTAAAGTAATTTATTTCTTAAAATAATGATAGCGGTCACATTGCATACATTGCTTTTCTATAATACCAAAAGAGCCCGGTTACAAAAATGATCTTGATAAATGTGGACAACGAGCAATAGTGTCTATGTGAGTCTTGAAAACAAACAAAAAATCCAAGTCTCGAAGTTTTTTTTTTTTATTATTTATGTAACATCCACATTCCACTTTTTAAATTCTGTAGATACCCCCGGACCACCTTCTGCTCCAAGAGTTGTGGATACCACCAAGCGCAGCATTAGTTTGGCATGGACCAAGCCCATGTATGATGGTGGTGCTGACATAATAGGATATGTACTTGAAATGCAAGAGAAAGGCACTGACCAGTGGTACCGAGTGCATACCAATGCCACAATAAGAAATACTGAATTCACTGTGCCAGACCTTAAAATGGGCCAGAAATACTCCTTCCGAGTTGCTGCCGTGAATGTGAAGGGGATGAGTGAATACAGCGAAATGACTGCTGAAATCGAGCCCGTGGAAAGACTAGGTATTTACTCTTATAAGTTTTTAGGTGAGTTATTTTCTCATCACATCTGTTGTCAAATTAATGAAATTTTGATATTTCCTTTCCAGAAATACCAGATCTTGAGCTTGCAGATGATCTAAAGAGAACCGTGACCATCAGGGCTGGGGCATCTCTGCGCCTGATGGTGTCCGTATCTGGTAGACCACCTCCCGTCATCACATGGAGCAAGCAGGGCATTGACCTTGCAAACCGGGCAATTATTGACAACACTGAAAGCTATTCTTTACTTATTGTGGACAAGGTTAATCGGTATGATGCTGGAAAATACACAATTGAAGCTGAAAATCAATCTGGCAAGAAATCAGCAACAGTCCTTGTTAAAGTATATGGTAAGTATTGTTCTTAAAATTGACTGTGCTGGGAGTAGATTCTCTTAAAAGGTACAAATGGACCTCTGATCACCTTTCCAGAGAGGACCTATGTTGTCGATTATATTTTTCTGAAAGAAGTCTATCAACTAATCAGTCAAAGAGGAAGTACCACCTTTTTTTTTTTTTTTTTCAGATACTCCCGGTCCTTGCCCTTCAGTGAAAGTTAAGGAAGTATCAAGAGATTCTGTGACTATTACTTGGGAAATTCCCACAATTGATGGTGGTGCTCCAGTCAACAATTACATTATTGAGAAGCGTGAAGCTGCCATGAGAGCATTCAAAACGGTAACTACCAAATGCAGCAAGACACTCTACCGCATCTCTGGACTTGTAGAAGGAATGATGTACTATTTCAGAGTGCTTCCAGAAAACATTTATGGCATTGGAGAACCCTGTGAAACATCTGATGCTGTTTTGATCTCAGAAGTACCCTTGGTGCCTACAAAACTGGAAGTGGTGGATGTCACCAAATCCACTGTCACCCTTGCCTGGGAAAAACCACTCTACGATGGCGGTAGCCGACTCACTGGATATGTTCTGGAGGCCTGTAAGGCCGGCACAGAAAGATGGATGAAGGTTGTCTCCTTAAAACCCACAGTCCTAGAGCACACTGTTACCTCCTTAAATGAAGGCGAACAATACTTATTTAGAGTGAGGGCACAAAATGAGAAAGGTGTATCAGAACCAAGAGAGATCGTCACAGCAGTGACTGTACAAGACCTCAGAGGTATGTACTAAACAGTCAAAAAAACAAAAAACAGTAAAGTAAAAACTGTCCTGAGTTCTTGATACTTTATTGTTAGAAATAATGTTTAAAAATAAATGCCTCATTTCTTTCTTACAGTGTTGCCAACAATTGATCTTTCTATAATGCCTCAAAAGACCATCCACGTCCCTGCTGGCAGACCAGTCGAGCTGGTAATACCCATCACTGGCCGTCCACCTCCTACTGCTTCATGGTTCTTTTCTGGTTCTAAACTGAAAGAATCAGAACGTGTCACAGTGGAAACTCACACTAAAGTAGCTAAATTAACCATTCGTGAAACCACTATAAGAGATACTGGAGAATATACACTTGAACTAAAAAATGTTACTGGAACTACTTCAGACACCATTAAAGTTATCATTCTTGGTAAGGATATGTGATAAAGATACAAGAGAGTTGTTGATCTTCAGTTATCCAATTTTGATTTGAAGTAAAAATTCGTTTCTTGCTTATTTTTCTTACATAGACAAACCTGGTCCACCAACTGGGCCTATCAAGATTGATGAAATTGATGCCACATCAGTCACTATTTCCTGGGACCTGCCTGAATTGGATGGTGGTGCCCCACTGAGTGGTTATGTGGTAGAGCAGCGTGATGCTCATCGTCCAGGATGGCTGCCAGTTTCTGAATCAGTGACTAGACCAACATTTAAATTTACCAGACTCACAGAAGGAAATGAGTATGTGTTCCGTGTGGCTGCAACAAACCGCTTCGGGATTGGCTCATACTTACAGTCTGAGGTCATAGAATGCCGAAGCAGCATCAGTAAGTCCTTGGACCTTTCCACCACTCCCCCTACCTCCGATTCCAAATGTTAACAGAAAGGAATTTGTTTTCATTATGCCCTGCCATAAAGAAAAAATAGCTCACAAAATTAACTGCACAACTTAAAGTTTCTAAACCTCTATTTCCTTTGTTTTTAACATGGTTAATTTAAGTACTTCACTCTTGTGAATGAGAAGAGAAAGCAGTTAGGAAATGAGAGTGAAAAGATGTGAAGAAGGGAGGATGGGATGGACAGAGGGAGGGATGAAAAAGAGGAGTAAGAAGAAGGAAAGTAGGCTATGTTGTGATAAAAAAATTACAGAGTGCATACTTCATAAATGCTTATAATTTTGAAGAAAATAAGGAGCAGCAAAAAAGTGCAAAAGGGAAAGCATCGGGGAAATAGCCACAAGTGTCATATTAAATTATCAGCTGAAAGCTAAGATACACACAATACACGAGCCTTTATTTTCATGTGTTCATATTGCCATATTGTGCCTATCTTTGTCTTGCTGCAGGTATTCCTGGGCCCCCAGAAACATTACAGATATTTGACATCTCCCGTGATGGCATGACACTTACTTGGTACCCACCTGAAGATGATGGTGGCTCCCAAGTGACTGGGTACATTGTGGAGCGCAAAGAAGTGAGAGCAGACCGTTGGGTCCGTGTAAATAAAGTACCAGTGACGATGACGCGGTATCGTTCCACTGGCCTTATTGAAGGCTTAGAATATGAGCACCGTGTCACAGCCATTAATGCAAGAGGGACTGGAAAACCAAGTCGTCCTTCCAAACCCATCGTTGCCATGGATCCAATTGGTAAATACATTTTGCATTGGTCAAATTTATTGAGATACAATTTATACGTGGTAAAATTCATCCTTCCGTAATAGATAGTTCTGTGAGTTCTGTTTGGAATTCCCACACAATCAAGCTATTGAATACAAAATACAGAAAATAATAAAGAGTCTAATACTAACAAGTCAGGTATTTCAACATTTCACTAAATTTGCAAGATGGCACCATTAACTTTCAACTTTGCAGCAACTTTAACAAGTATGTTATTGTCATCTTCTTCCCAGCTCCACCAGGAAAGCCACAAAATCCAAGAGTTACTGATACAACAAGGACATCTGTTTCCTTGGCCTGGAGTGTTCCAGAAGATGAAGGAGGATCTAAAGTCACAGGCTACTTGATTGAAATGCAAAAAGTAGATCAACATGAATGGACCAAATGTAATACTACTCCAACCAAGATTCGAGAGTATACTCTAACACACCTACCTCAAGGCGCTGAATACAGATTCCGTGTCCTAGCTTGTAATGCTGGTGGACCTGGGGAGCCTGCTGAGGTACCGGGAACAGTCAAAGTCACTGAAATGCTTGGTAAGACATATGATCATTCACTTTCAACTATAATTGCCTTAAGACTTTCCTACCCTCTTCCCACCAAAGAATTCTAAATTGTAACCCTACCTTTTTCCCTAGAATATCCTGACTATGAACTTGATGAAAGATACCAGGAAGGTGTCTTTGTAAGACAAGGTGGAGTCATCAAACTTACCATACCAATCAAAGGAAAACCATTCCCAATATGTAAATGGACCAAGGAAGGCCAGGATATCAGTAAGCGCGCCATGATTGCAACATCTGAAACGCACACTGAACTTGTGATCAAAGAAGCAGACAGGAATGATTCTGGAACCTATGACTTGGTTCTGGAAAATAAATGTGGCAAGAAGACTGTTTACATCAAGGTCAAAGTAATAGGAAGTCCTAATGCTCCTGAAGGGCCACTTGAATATGATGACATACAAGCGCGCTCTGTGAGGGTCAGTTGGAGAGCTCCTGCTAATGATGGTGGTGCTGACATCTTAGGCTACATCCTTGAGAGAAGAGAAGTGCCTAAGGCTGCCTGGTATACCATTGATTCCAGAGTCCGGGGCACATCTCTGGTGGTAAAAGGCCTCAAAGAAAATGTGGAATACCATTTCCGTGTCTCAGCAGAAAACCAGTTTGGCATAAGCAAACCCTTGAAATCTGAGGAACCAGTAATACCAAAAACACCGCTGAGTAAGTGCTCTTTCAACAGAACTAAAACAATTATTTCATTTTCTTGTGTTTTAAAATGAAAACCATCCTCTTAGAAGGTTTGAGACTGTACTCTAACACATGCATGTTTTCCACTTACATTAATAGATCCTCCAGAACCTCCAAGCAATCCTCCAGAAGTGCTTGATGTGACCAAGAGTTCTGTTAGCTTGTCCTGGTCCCGTCCCAAAGATGATGGTGGCTCTAGAGTCACAGGTTACTACATTGAACGCAAGGAGACATCAACTGACAAATGGGTCAGACACAACAAGACTCAGATAACCACCACAATGTACACTGTCACTGGGCTTGTTCCCGATGCTGAATATCAGTTCCGCATCATTGCGCAGAATGATGTTGGCCTTAGCGAGACCAGCCCTGCTTCTGAACCAGTCGTTTGCAAAGATCCATTTGGTAAGGAACGAATTTCCACACGGGATAAAGCAAAGCCATCTTTGGTCTTGTTCTCTTATTTCACAGGTAAATCTGATTCTCTTTTCAATTGTCTTAAAATATTTCAGATAAACCAAGTCAACCAGGAGAACTTGAGATTCTTTCAATATCTA
This sequence comes from Cuniculus paca, assembly GCA_004365215.1. Classification (NCBI taxonomy): domain Eukaryota; kingdom Metazoa; phylum Chordata; class Mammalia; order Rodentia; family Cuniculidae; genus Cuniculus; species Cuniculus paca. Next base: position 4,590 of record RJWT010001853.1, on the reverse strand, counting down.
AAGACAGCGTCACTCTACAGTGGGAGAAACCTGAGTGTGATGGTGGCAAAGAAATTCTCGGATACTGGGTTGAATATAGACAGTCTGGAGACAGTGCTTGGAAGAAGAGTAATAAAGATCGTATCAAGGACAGGCAGTTCACAATTGGGGGATTGCTTGAAGCTACTGAATACGAATTCAGGGTTTTTGCTGAGAATGAGACTGGACTTAGCAGACCTCGAAGAACAGCTATGTCTATAAAGACTAAGTTAACATGTAAGTAACCTTTAGCTCTCTACTTATAATTTACAAACTAAACAACATGTTAAGACTAATTTTTCCTCTATGCTAAATAGAACCGTGGCAAGCGTTATTGGAAAGCAAGTGTTTGGAAATGAACTACTCGTGCTGGCATATGCACACACAGGGAATAGTTGAAAAGTTCTATAGGAACTGATTCCAAGAACATGCCAGCAAGAAATGTTTGGTGCAGTAAACTAAGGACATTCCTGGAGAAATTTTCCTAGGAAGATTTGAAGGGTTAACAAATGTACTTCATTTCAATGAACCTGAGTAAGGGCAATAATACTGTAGTTAATAGAAAGGATTATATAAGCTTCCCCAGAACCTTATACTACATTATTAATGTCCTCCCAGTTATCTATATAATAATGTGTTGAAGGGCTCACTTCATTCCAATTTTCCATGTGACTTAGGAAAATGACTTCAAAAAATTTTTAAGAATTAGATTTATATGTAAATCATAGTATCTAATAAAGTGTTAGTCACTAGAATACATTCATTCCTGATATACAAGGACAGAGGATTATAGATTCAGTGGTAACAATGCATTTAAGATTATCTTTCATCCCCTTCAGCTGGAGAGGCTCCAGGAATACGCAAAGAAATGAAGGATGTTACTACCAAATTGGGCGAAGCTGCTCAACTGTCATGCCAGATTCTTGGAAGGCCTCTTCCCGACATCAAATGGTACCGATTTGGTAAGGAGCTTGTGCAAAGTCGGAAATACAAAATGTCTTCAGATGGACGCACACATACTCTGACAGTAATGACGGAGGAACAAGAAGATGAAGGTGTCTACACTTGCATAGCTACCAACGAAGTTGGAGAAGTAGAAACCAGTAGTAAGCTTCTCCTGCAGGCAGCACCACAGTTCCATCCGGGTTACCCACTGAAAGAGAAATATTACGGTGCTGTGGGTTCTACACTTCGACTCCATGTTATGTACATCGGTCGTCCAGTACCTGCCATGACCTGGTTCTATGGGCAGAAACTTTTGCAAAACTCAGAACATATTACTATTGAAAACACTGAGCACTATACTCATCTTGTCATGAAGAATGTTCAACGTAAGACTCATGCTGGGAAATATAAAGTTCAGCTCAGCAATGTTTTCGGAACAGTTGATGCCTTCCTTGATGTGGAAATACAAGGTATTTTGGTTGTGTTTTCAATTATTTCATTTTTTTAAACAATTTTGGAAAGTACACCAAGTATGCACGTTACAGTGATAAACTCAGTTGTATTTCCTTCCAACAGATAAACCAGACAAACCCACAGGGCCAATTGTGATCGAAGCTCTATTGAAGAACTCTGTGGTGATCAGCTGGCAACCACCTGCCGATGATGGAGGCTCCTGGATCACCAATTATGTGGTGGAGAAGTGTGAGGCCAAGGAAGGGGCTGAATGGCAATTGGTGTCCTCAGCTATCTCAGTGACAACTTGTAGAATCGTGAACCTGACTGAAAATGCTGGCTACTATTTCCGGGTATCGGCTCAGAATGCCTTTGGCATCAGCGAGCCTCTAGAGGTCGCCTCAGTTGTGATCATTAAGAGCCCATTTGGTAAGTGCGACCTGATTACCTCATATGGGAAAATTCTCCCTTTACATAAGACTTTTTGAACAGAAACAAGGTTTGAAAGGAAATAGCAAAGATTCAGATAAAGTACAATGCCTTTTCTCTTGCTTTAATCGAGTGCCTATTGAAAGGGGGAAATATATGTGCTACCCCCTTCTTTATAAAGTAATTTTGTTTTTGATAAGTCTTTTAGCATAAGGTAACCATTTTCATTTGTCTAGAATAGCTATTTTTAATATAACTTTGCAATCAATGTGTTTTTTAATCTTTCAATAAATTGCCTTATTTACCTCATGACTTAAAATCTTTTTTTTCTTTTTTTCTTTTTTTAATAGAAAAGCCAGGTGCTCCTGGAAAACCAACTATTACTGCTATCACAAAAGATTCTTGCGTTGTGGCTTGGAAGCCACCCGCCAGTGATGGAGGTGCAAAGATTAGAAATTACTACCTCGAGAAGCGTGAGAAGAAGCAGAATAAATGGATTTCTGTGACAACAGACGAAATTCGAGAAACTGTCTTCTCTGTGCAAAACCTTATTGAAGGTCTTGAATATGAGTTCCGTGTGAAATGTGAAAACCTAGGTGGGGAAAGTGAATGGAGCGAAATATCAGAACCTGTCACTCCCAAATCTGATGTCCCAATTCAGGCACCACACTTTAAAGAGGAACTGAGAAATCTAAATGTCAGGTATCAGAGCAATGCTACCTTGGTCTGCAAAGTGACTGGTCATCCAAAACCTGTGGTGAAATGGTACAGACAAGGCAAGGAAATCATTGCCGATGGATTAAAGTACAGGATTCAAGAATTCAAGGGTGGCTACCATCAGCTCATTATTGCAAGTGTCACAGATGATGATGCCACAGTATATCAAGTCAGAGCTACCAACCAAGGAGGTTCTGTGTCTGGTACTGCCTCCTTGGATGTGGAAGGTAAAAACAAATCAGTAAACATCAGTTTGGTGTTAGATGACCTATCGTTAATTTTGGGAAGAAAAATGTTATTCTTAATTAGATACTGTGAGGTGTTGCTAAGTCATATTCTCTCTTCTTTTATTCTGATACAGTTCCAGCTAAGATACACTTGCCTAAAAATCTTGAAGGCATGGGAGCAGTTCATGCTCTTCGAGGCGAGGTGGTCAGCATCAAGATCCCTTTCAGTGGCAAACCAGATCCTGTGATCACCTGGCAAAAAGGACAAGATCTCATTGACAATAATGGCCACTACCAAGTCATTGTCACAAGGTCCTTTACATCTCTTGTTTTCTCCAATGGAGTGGAGAGAAAGGATGCTGGTTTCTACGTGGTCTGTGCTAAAAACAGATTTGGCATCGATCAGAAGACAGTTGAATTGGACGTGGCTGATGTTCCTGACCCACCCAGAGGAGTCAAAGTTAGTGATGTTTCACGAGATTCTGTCAACCTAACGTGGACGGAGCCAGCTTCTGATGGTGGCAGCAAAATCACCAACTATATTGTTGAAAAATGTGCAACAACTGCAGAGAGATGGATCCGTGTAGGACAGGCCCGAGAAACACGCTATACCGTGATCAACTTATTTGGAAAAACAAGTTACCAGTTCCGGGTAATAGCTGAAAACAAGTTTGGCCTGAGTAAGCCTTCTGAGCCTTCTGAGCCAACCATAACCAAAGAAGATAAGACCAGAGCTCTGAACTACGATGAAGAGGTCGATGAAACCAGGGAAGTTTCCATGACCAAAGCATCTCACTCTAAAACCAAAGAACTCTATGACAAATACATGATCGCGGAAGACCTTGGGCGTGGCGAGTTTGGAATTGTTCACCGTTGTGTTGAAACATCCTCAAAGAAGACATTCATGGCCAAGTTTGTTAAAGTCAAAGGGACTGATCAGGTGTTGGTAAAGAAGGAGATTTCCATTCTAAATATCTCTAGGCACAGAAACATCTTATACCTCCATGAATCATTTGAAAGCATGGAAGAATTAGTTATGATCTTTGAGTTCATATCAGGACTTGACATATTTGAGCGCATTAACACAAGTGCTTTTGAACTTAGTGAAAGAGAAATTGTAAGTTACGTTCGCCAAGTCTGTGAAGCTCTTGAGTTCTTACATAGTCATAGTATTGGACACTTTGACATCAGACCAGAAAATATCATTTACCAAACAAGAAGGAGCTCTGTCATTAAAATAATAGAATTTGGCCAAGCCCGGCAACTGAAACCAGGGGACAATTTCAGGCTCCTCTTCACTGCTCCCGAGTACTATGCCCCTGAAGTCCACCAGCATGATGTTGTCAGCACAGCCACCGACATGTGGTCCCTTGGTACGCTGGTATATGTATTGCTGAGTGGTATCAACCCATTCCTGGCTGAAACTAACCAACAGATAATTGAGAATATCATGAATGCTGAATACACTTTTGAAGAAGAAGCATTCAAAGAAATTAGCTTCGAAGCCATGGATTTTGTTGACCGGCTATTAGTGAAAGAAAGAAAATCTCGTATGACAGCATCCGAGGCACTCCACCACCCGTGGCTAAAGCAGAGGATAGAAAATGTCAGTACTAAAGTCATCAGAACATTAAAACACCGGCGTTATTACCATACCCTGATCAAGAAAGACCTCAACATGGTTGTGTCAGCAGCCCGAATTTCCTGTGGTGGTGCTATTCGATCTCAGAAAGGAGTGAATGTTGCCAAAGTTAAGGTAGCACCCATTGAAATTGGCCCAATTTCTGGGCAGATAATGCAC
>RJWT010001852.1:7356-44794 GCA_004365215.1 Cuniculus paca | reverse complement strand
CCATTGAAGAAATGGTGGGAAGCCCGCGGTTGCTGTGCCCTAAAGTTTTTTCCTCTAGCTCCAGCTCAGTCTCTGAACTAAATCATCATTTCCATTTTGGATCATTGAGCTATATGGGGAAACTATTGTCTCTGTTAACAACCCTTGTTGACTTTTCCAATCCGAAACTTAACTTCCTAGACCAGAAACAGTGTCAAAAATCCCCAAAAGACAGCAACTGCAATTGACCTCAGTCATGCAGCAGAACACTTGTGTCCAGATCAGTGCCCCGAGCATGTGGAGTGTCACCAGCTGACAGCTGAGTGGAAATGGTGGAAGCTGTGGTCAGATAGCACTTAGAATCAATCCCCATTCTGTATACTCAAGGCTGAGAAGTAAAAACTACATTTCCCAGGTGCCCTTGCAGCTAAGGCTTAGGGGAAAATCAGGCTCCCCTGAAGAGATGCTTTCATGAGAAAAGCAGACTACGGGACAGCAGCAAAGGCCATCTCCTTTCTCCACTGCCTCACAGAGACATTGCTACAGCTGGCCTCAGGGTTCCAGGGTCCAGACACCATCTTCCTGCATGAGAGGGAAAGTTGGGGCAGCAGCTGCCGCTCTCTGACCTCTGACTGTGGCTCTGGTTGAGTGGCCTTTCGATCAATAGACCATTCCAGCCCCATAGCCTCCTCATCCCAATTCCTTTCAACCATCTCTGAGCCCCTAGTGCCCTTTATTAAATCATTTCTTGCTTCAGATCCATAGGATTCTATCACTACACTCCAGCCTGATACCAAAACCAAGAAAAATATTGATTCACCTTATCCAGGCTCTGCAGAAGATTCCAGAAATCACACAAAGCACATCTCAACTCACAGCTCCTGACCCAACCCCACTGCTCTCTTGAATCCAGCAACTACACATTACTTTGGTCAGCAGAGTCTGAGATAGGCCCCTTGTTTCTTGCTTGGAACAGCCAGGTCCCAACCTTCCTCTAAGTCAGGGCAACACAAAGGCAAATGGGCATCATTCCTGACATTTATTACAAGATAGACAAATCATGAGACAAAAGGAAAGAATATGTCAAATGTTTGACACCAAACTGAACAGTGTGGTGCTACAAAGACACGATTTTGTAATGCATGCAGCCTCTGATCTAAAATGGGGCAGGCATATACCAAGCTGACTCTAAGACAAACCCCAGTGAGAAGTTAAAACATTTTCTTACTGCACATCCCCTATGACACTGAATACTACAAATGGCAAATGGAGGAAGAGGCCACATGTCACAAACACTGAATCAAATGCTGAGAATCAAAGAGGGTATCACAGAGGAGTTGGCAGTGGGGGGGCCTCAAAGGTTAAGAAGAGTTTTGTTTCACAGAACCAGAAACCTTTACAATCGGGTCATAGTGAGCTCAGCCAGTAGACCAGTGACGCTGGAGCCAGGACACTTGTGGAAGAAGCAGAAATGGAGCTGGCCATTGGGAAAACCAGCTGTGGAGGCTTCAAATTCCTCACTCACAGGTTATATGGACACAAATTCTTTTGTTTATTCATTCAACAAGCATACGCTAGGTACCAGACATTATGCTATGCACAGGGATGTGCAATAAATAAAGCAAGATATATGCCCTGACATTACCTTCATTCCAGCAGTATTCTGAGGAAGGAAGTGACTCTAAGTGACCCAGTTTGGAGGGGAAAGACAAGCTTCTAAAGACTGAGATGATAGGGTTCTCTTGTCTTTCCATTCTACCTACTCTCCTTCTTCTAGAAATTGCCCCCACTCTACCCATGCTCTGTCCACTTCTTATATTTTCCTGTATCTTGGCCACAATTACCTCAATCTCAGAATCACCTGGGGAGGTCCCATTTTAGCACAGGGCACCTAAAGAGAACCCAGGAACCTCACTGTAGTGCTGAGCCCTATTAGGTGGGAAGAGCAGGGTAAGACACATACAGAGGTGCACTGCAAAGACAGATGATGTGGCCAGAACAGGAAGGAGGGAGAGATATAAAACATGAACTGAGAAGAAAGCCTCAGGAAAGGACTTGAGACCATGTACAAGCTATTCCTGGGCTCCAGCCATATCCTAGCCTTCGAATTCTAGGAAGCATTCGTATTCTTACAGTAAATTTCATCTCTCTGCCTGTATCAGTTGAACCAAGTGTCTGTCCCTTGGAACTTTCCAATGCCCTATGTAATATGCCCAGTTAAGCAACAGTCTGGCAGAGAGATGCTAAGTATCTGGCTAGACACAGAAATTGACACAATTATGTTGGGAGAGAGGAAAATTGAATGTCAAAAAAAAAATCACATTCCCTACCTTTAAAGACTCAAAATCAAAGGGGGAAAAATACAGCATTAAGAAATCCCATGTCTGCACAGTGCTTTGCTATGTCCAGAGGAGAGTGACAAACAGAATCTCACTCATTCCTTTTTTAAATATTTAATGGACTGCTTTCCCGGGCACTGTCCAAGGTCCTGGACATCCAATAGAAAAAAAAAAAAAAAAGAGCAGATCCCTGGGCCCAAGATGTTTGCAATGGAGAGAGGAAACAAACAACAAGCAATTCAATAAATACATGATTACAAGCTGCAGTAAGAACCACCAGGGAACATAAGAGATTACTCTGAAGGAAGTTAACCAGAGGCCTAGTTTAGATGGAGAAGATATCTATGATGACATGATGCCTTCAGATAAGAAAGAATTACATGGAGCCTGGGAAAAAGTAATCAAAGGAGAGGAACAGAATGTGCAAAGGTCCTGAGGTAGAAAGAAGCAAGCATGACTAGAGCAGAGTAAACAAAGATGAATGTATTGTGGGGAGATAAGGCAAAAGAAGTATTTCAGGCTGGCCCAGCAGACTTACCTAGACCAGTGATGGCAAACCTTTTAGAGCTTTCAATGATACAGAACTCACAATGACATGAGTGCCATGGGTTTACCACCACTGTCCTAGACCTTGGCAAGGGTTCTGGGTTTTCTTCTCCAGATCTCAGAGAAAACATTTGATATCAGATTATCTCTCCTGCTTTAAAGATGTAGAAATTTAGCTGAGAGACATGAAGCAAAGTGTTCCAAGCTAACAAATGAACAGCGGAACTTCTCATTAAAGCAGTGAGTTGGAGGGGAAGAAAAATGAGTGCTTTCTGGAGAAAACGCCTAATGGTAGTGGAGGGAAAGGCTCCATGAAAGGATGGCTTCAGGGTATGACCTTAGCGAGCAAGCCTCACTGGCCTATAGAATGACAAAGCGTTGTTCCATTCGCTTCTGAGGATCCCTAGACCAGCACTACTCAGAGTGCGCTCTGGGTAGCAGTGTCAGCTCCAGCTGGTGGCTTTCAGGAAAGCAAGACTCTCAGGTCCCAAGCTGACTCAGAGAATCACAAACCCTGTGGGGTGGGACTCGGGAAAGTAAACTAACACACCAGTGATTCTCATACTCCCCTAAGTTAGGGACCTAGCTTAGAGGCTTAGATTGCCTCAATTTTTCTTCCCTAGGACCTTAGTTGTTAATATATTCTCATTCATTCTCTCTCTCTCTCTCTCAACCTCTCTCTCTCCCTCCCTCACTGCCTCCCCCACCCCACCCCAAGTTTATTGTATAATTTTTGTTAACATCTACAATTCTTTATTCAGGTTTTTAATAAATCGCATATGACAGACATTTTTTTGACATGCAGTATTCTCAAATTTAATGAATCTTCCATTGTTCACATCTGTACAACCAATCACCACCCAAATCATGACAGAAATCATTTCCCCAGGATGTATTTACACCCCCTCTCCAATGAGTTCTTCCCAAAGGAAACCACTATTTCCTGAGCACCATTTGCAAAGGGTAGTTCCCTTGTTCACAAGTCACACATAAGAGAGACTACATACTAAATCCCCTTCCTTATCAGGTTTCTTGCCTCCGTGTTACACCTGTGACATTCTCTATATCACTGTATATAGCATCCATGTGTTATTTTCCTTGCTGCATAGTATTTCTTTATATTCATATATCACACTCTGCTTATCCATTCTACCACTTGCAGACTTTCAGATTGTATCAAGTTGAAACGATTATGAATAAAACATATTTTTTGCAGTTGACCTTTGAGGACATAAGCACTCACTTCTGTTTGTTGGTGAGGAGATTCTATAGATAATGCAGGCTTTTCTAAAAAGCATATACTGTACCATTTCTCAATGTCATAGCTGTAGATTTATAGTATTTCAGCAGGATTTAGACAAGAAAACCAGCTCAGAGATGTGACGACAATTTCCTAAGACTATGAGCCAACTCTTGATCTGCCTTATCAGTGAGAACAACTGGCTTCCTCTACCTGGGCCTCAGTCTGCTCATCTGTCAGATGGGTGGGAGGCTGATCAAACTCTTTATCCACATAACTCTTGCTTCAAATAAAATCACACATGAAAGTCCAACATGAAGCAAGGGAAGGGCACAGGGTGCTCTGATTTAAGATGAAAGGGGACGAGTTCTCCCACTCCCAGCCTCCTTTTCACCACCTGAATTCCCAGGCCCAAGTTGACCCCCACAGGACCAATGAACTCACAGTGAATTTCCAATCCTTTCCATGTACCTTCTCAGCTCTCTCTAGTGGTCCAGTTTGCCTATCAATCCTGATCAGCCTCAACCCAAGAGCAGGAGCCAGAAAGGCAGAAGCCACCAAAACAAGACAACCTCTGAGAAATGTCCCTTTTGGAGGAAGTTTCCATTTAACTTGTTCTGTGCCAATCTGCTGAGCCTTAAACTCTGGCAAACGGACTCCAAGAAGCTGACGGTGCTGCTCCAGACAGCACAAGTGAGAGACAGAGCCAGGGCCAGGTCTTATAATTTCTTCTGCAGTGAAATTTCCAGAACAGGCAATGTTCTGTCCCCTGGGCCCTACACACCCCTGACCTAGAGACATTTATCTCACCTTTAGTTTCCCTTTCTTTCTCTCTAAGATTTTTCTTCATCATGTCTGTCTTGGTTACTTTTCTCTCACTGCTGAGACAAACACCTGACACCCAAAATTAGGGAAGAAAAGGTTTATTTAGCTTACAGTTTCTGGAGATTTCAGTCCATAATCAGCTGGCTCCAAGGCAGGGTGGCATGGCACAGGGCAACACTTCAAGGCAGCAGCCAGAGCAAAAGAGGCAAAAACAAACCTCTCCTCCTCCCTTATATTGTACACAGGCCACCCCCACCCCAGCGTGGTGTAGCACTCACAAAATCTCCCAACCCTCCTTCACACAGGATGAGGATATTTACAAAGGAAGAACCCTGGGTCCCTGCTGAGTCTCTCAGTTAAACTTCTAAACTTCTCAAGTTGACACAATGCATCAACCACAACAATGTCCATATATATCTGAGGTAGAATTTGGCACACAGAGGGTGAACAATTACATTTAAATGGATTAAGGTTGCTTTTTCTCTTATACCCAGCTTTAAATGCATTGAAATTGAAGAACAATAGTATGGCCAGATAGCTCAGAGGCCCTTCATCCTGTGTGATAGTCTGAAATAAAAGGGAAGGAACTAGTCGTGATGGGGAGCCCACTAGGAGCCCTGAACTCAGTATATCAATTCACCAGGTTCTCTCCCCAACTCTGTGAGACGGGTTTGAACAGCTTCATTTTGCAAGAATAAACATTGGTTCAGAGACAAGGAGGGCCTAGGAGTGATGCAGTCAGGGCTTGAAGCCAGCCCACAGGAGCTCAGAGCCTGGCTCTTGCTGCCTAGGAGGATGTGGGGTGACAGAACAGCTACTTCTCACCCAAGTTCTTTCTGGACACTGTGGGAGAAGCTGGCCCAAGGAACTGGACTGTGTCTCAGAAATAAGATGCTGTGGTCCAGGAGTGGTCAGATCCCCTGGCAGGGACACAACCATGAGTAGGATTTGTCTTAGGAGTATTTATTCAGCTCAGCAGGAGAGGAGATTATTCTAAGTAACATAAAGCCTGACATGACATTATTATTCTGAGACTATAAATCAATAACCAAAGTAATGTAAATTATCAGGTCTGGGTGGCATAAAATATGGGCATAGACAAAGAGACTTAGGGGTACTATTTGCTCTAAGTCAGTTTAACCACCTTGTGGCTTCTCGCATTATAGTCTTAATCTAGCACATTAGCGAGATTAGTACGTGAGTTTTACAATTAAACTGCATATTTTATCGTGTCTCCTTCTTTCAAGCTATATAAACTTCCAGGAAATTACAGTCTCATAAACTTTGGCATAAAACATGAGGCAATAGGAAATGGAGAAGCCAGAGAGATGTTTGGGGGCAGCTCTGAGTTCCACATTCCATATTTTTATGTGATGTGAAAAAAAAAAGGCCTCCATTAATACGACCATTAGGGTAAAGAAATTTCAATGAATAGATTTAGAGATGAGTCTCTTGATGCACATAACTGGGATCCCTGGAGACTAAAGGACTTTTTCTTATAGCTAAGAGAGGAAGTTTAAGGTTTTAATATAGATGAGTTGGGACTAGTGAGTTATTTTGGTCGAAGAGTAAGAAAAACACATTTTCTCTAGAGTTTGAGATAGTTTCTGATCTTATCATGTCCCAAATATACATGATTTCAGATCAGGATTTATCATTTAATAAGCTAGAGAGTAAAAGAGCATTTGGGTGTATCTTGTGGACTATCTCCTACGACTTTGTCTTTGTGCCTAATCCTTCTACACACAGACCCATAATGCATGCACACACACACACATGCACGCCCACACACACGCACGCGCACGCACATGCATGCACCACCACATATACAATCTTTACACACAGACCAGATTCCTCTCTTGGAATGTAGATCAGGAACCCCAAATCCAAGACTTCATTCAGGACACATTTCGGGGGCTCATAGACAGCTGTATAAGGAATGATATTCCAACACTACTTCTAGAACCCTGTCCTAAGAAACTGAAGCAGAGCAGGCCAAGGACTTGTCCCAAGGTCTCAAAGTAGCAGGAAGCAGCTTCTCAAACAGAAGAAAAGGTGCTGTGCAGACCCAGGTTTCTTCAGTGTAAGAGAAGAACAGAGTCCTCGAGCTCATAGGCATAGGATGGACCTGTAATCAATCTTCCTTCTCCACCTTTTTGACCTCATCTATAAAATAAGAACTGGGAAGTCTATTTTGTGTGGTTATCACAGGAAGTAACTAAAATTTTACACATATGCAGAGTACCTAGACCAGTGCTTACCACACAGGAAGACTTTAGTAAGTGTCAACAGGTGTTATTTTGATATTAATGTTATTATTGTTTTCTACAGTAAGAGCATGGTAGTGCTGGGAATTTGGTGTCGATTCAATTTTTTAAATATTTACCAGGTGCCTACTGTGTGTCAGGTCTTGGGTTGCTGGTGAGGAACGCACACAAGAGTCACACTACATTATTTCTGTCATCAGAGCCTGAAGTAGAGGGGACCAACAAGGCCGCTGTTGACAATCAGGGAGGTAGCTATGCTTACCAAGCACCCTGATAGACTGCAAGGCCACAACAGTCACACAAAGGAGAAGTGGAATAATCATCTCAGCTTTCAGTCCATAGAACTCCACGGTCCAGGTTCCAAGCCTCACCATTCCCACTAAGGTCACAGGGTCCCACAGGGCCCCACAACCTCCCTGGATCAGAGTCCTACCATTTGTGAAGAAGGAGAGAAGGAATCCAGAGCAGGTGGTGTGAATCCCACCTGCACCTCCCATGAGCAGTGAGCTAAGAAGGGAACTTTGATGTCTAGCACACCTCAATGACTAAGGGGTATTAATTAGGGTCTTCTGGATTGCAGCATCCCTTTGCCCTTTTCTCCTAAGTGGAGCTCACATTCTTCATATGGGACACCAGAAGTGGATGGTCTCAGAATGAACAAGGCCAGAGCTATTTTCACTTCTTTAGATTCATTTTAACTTGTCTGGACAGTGAGATTCTGCAATTCCTTGCCCTTTCTCCCACCCGCCCCCAGTCCCTTCTCTCTCCAGGCCCCAGTTGACTGCTTCCTTCTTATATCAGAAAAGCAGATTCCTGAATAACAAGTGATTGAGTAGTAGTGGCTAAGTGAATAAATGAATGAGGAAATTAACCTGTGGCTTACCTGTGGTGTCAGCTCTGCCTTCTGCCTCATCTTTGTTTTTCTTTCTTTGCTCATTCTGTCTAATTGTTGCCAATAAAATATGCCACTTAGCATATTTTAGGAATTGTTGTTTAAGACACCTTCTTCGTTTCTTTCTAGATTAAGGGAAGGTGTAGATCCGTTAATCAATCACTTCTCCCAGTTTCCAATCCCAGAGTATAACACAAGGGACGCCTATTGCAAAGAATCCATAAGGGAGCCTTGGGAGCTGCCAACCAGTGGAGACCAGTCTTGTGCTGGCTTGCCCCTGGCAGTGACCCCTGCAGGACCCACACTCACTCCACACTGCACCCTTGGCACCAAGAACTCTCACTCTGACCCTGAACTCTAAACCTGGAAGAAGCAGAAAAGATTCTGACCCAAGGACAATGAGGCTAGGCAGCAGGAATAGGAATGAAAGGGTAGGGGAGGTCGGGGAAAGATAGCAGTGGGGACAAGGAAGCATGCTCCACTTGGGGTCTGGGACTCAGGTCCTCAGGCCTGTCCTGCAGCTTTTCTCTGTGGCCCTCGCCAAGACTGGGGACACCCTGGATCCAGAGAAACAAGTGGCAGCAAGTCCCAGCATTGGCAGCCACATTAATGCATTCAGAGTTTGCTGTGTCCAGCACCCTTCTGAGCAATTCTCAAGTAAGTCATTTCTTCCCCCCATAACAGCCACTGGGGCAGGATGCTGCTATTATCTTCTTCAATTTATTGATCATAAAACCAAGGCACAGAGAGGTGAAACAGTCTGCCCAAAAATCACACACAGCTGTAGAGGAGCCAAAGCAGAATGGCAATCAGGCAGTCAGGCTACACTATGTGACTTCTCACAGGCTGGGTGTGCACATCTTCACTCCATCTGGTCACCAGCCCACGGGCCCTGCTGGCTGTCTCCTGAGAGAGGGCTGGTGCTCTTCCACAGGGGTACAGCAACAGCAAGTCGCAGGCCATGCACAGTGAGACACAACACAGCCACATTCTCCTGGATCCCCTCTGCTGGCCCCTTAGTGCTCCTGCCACTTAGCATCCCTGCCATAGCCTGTGTGAGTTAGTGACCTTGTGAGTTAGTGACCTTGTAAGTGGTAGTTGGGTGGAATTGATACTCCTGCCTCCTGGAAATGCTTGAAAGAAAAGCACTTCCGCATGTTTGGGTGGAATGGAATTATCTAGCTATTGAGTTTTACCTATTTATTAGCATCGTTTGGGGAGCTGTTAAAATTCTTTATGCCTAGGAACCCTGGACCAATTACATCACCCTCTTGGGGGTTAGGACCTGGGTCGGGGCCAGGTTAAAGCTCTCTGAGTGACTCCCACATGCAGCCGAGTTTGAGAACCACTGTTCTGAACTTCATTTCTTAGCAGGAGACACCTCTCGGCAATCAGTGCTCAGGTCAAGGAGAGATTCACAGAGGCTTCCTGGAAGAAACGGCACTTAATCTGGGCCAGGAAGACAGAGAATATCTGGAGAAGGGACACGGCCATGGCGACCTCTCTTAAACCCGGAAAGCTGCCCCCCCATAGGCACCAGCCTCCCCTGCATTTCCTACTCCGATTCCCCCTCTTCATGTCCCCCAGCAAGGAACTGAGCACTCCAGACTAATGTGATGTGGAGTGACAAACATATGTCCCTCATGCATTTAAAGAGCTTCTCTCTTCTCCTTACCAGTCTCGTCAGGAAATAAGTTCTCTCTGCTTTCACATTTTAGTGACGAGCAGATGGCAAAAGTTTTGATTCAGGAATAATGTCCATTTGAATGGCCCACATTCAAGGGCCCCTGACTGTCATCAAAGAACCATCACAGACGTGCAATCTGGATGCTTCAGAAGTCGCTGCTTCATCCTAAACTGAAATCTTCACCCGCCTCACCCCCAGCACAGATTCTTCTCTGTATCCCTGGGCTCTCCCCAAGCACCACCCTGATTTTACCACCCACCTGTGTCTTGACTGATCTTCAGCTCCCTCTGCCATGTCAGCCAGAGCTAAGGCCTCCTCAACTACCCCAGGCTTCCCTAGTCTCCTTGCCTTCAAGTCTCTCCCACTAGCACTTGTTCTACACTATGGCCTCACACCTTTCTAGAAGGTACAACTGACCAGAACACATCCTGCGTAACCACTCTGATGGATTAGTACTGCTGCACCTGTGCATCCAGGCCTCTGTCACTTTATGGCTCTTATAGGAAATGGTAATATTTGTCCAGCACACTGGAGAAAACCAGTAATACTCTTCCCTAGAAGTAGCCAGCCCTGGGGTCCACCTGGCCAACCCAGGGCCTTGGCACACTTTTAAACCATTAGCATCTGAGTTACTGGGGAGCCCAGACTTATAACCAGGAGTCCAAATCATGCATGACCACCAAAATTGTAATTTTGGGTAATTTTGAAAATAATGATCCTCAGGCTTCCCCTGAAAATCACTCCCCATATACAGGGTCTCTCCATTAAGAATATCTATCAATGGTAATTACATAGTCATATGAATCACTACTCACATACAGTCAGTTCTCCTTGCTTACTAAATCATAAGCTCTAATTGCCCCTGTGTATACCCTGTCCTATCCCAGACAAAGAGCTACTTCTTTCAGAAAGTTTTAGGGGTATCTTTTAACGGTCCCCAAACTGATCACTTTCATTAGGCATATGTGATGAGCATTGAGCTATATAACAATGCCTGGCATACAGTATATGCTCAAAAATGTTCACTGAGAATGGGTGGATGGGTAAATGGGTGAATAACTGGATGGACAGATGGATGGATGGATCATTGGCTATCTGACTGGATGAGTAGATTAGATCAAGGATGGCCAATGGATAGATCTTGACTCTGCCGGCCTCTCCAACTTTATCTCCCATGATATACAGACATGCCAAATAGTCACAAAATTGAAAGTCATAATAGCTATAAACCCACCAGACTTTGTCCTTTTAAAAGAGAGGATGAGTTTCACCATTTTAAGAGAGTTTTGTGATCCCAGGAAACACACATTTTTGTAAAGTAAGAAGAAAATTTGTGTCAAGAAAGTCACTTCCCTAAGAGGGAGCCTTCTTTGTGCCAGGAAGAGAAACTTTGTGGACTTATGTACTCCCTTAACCACCTGGAGAAGTGGTGTTACACCTTGGCAGGCAATGAAGAATCGCTTTTTTATTAAGCGTGTTTCAGCATTGAACAGAGAGAACTGTCACAAGCCAACTGGACAACTGTGTGACCAGACCAGTGAGTGTTCAAGGAGAGCCACGTAGAACCCACACAGCAGCAGGAATAGTAGCTGCATCCCCCCACTGAGCACCCACTGTGTCCCAGGCACTTTGTGGAGAACACTGCACACAGTATCTCCTTGAATCCTCACCGAGTCTATGCTGTAAGAGCCACCATCGGTAGCCCTTGGAGCCATACTGCCTGAGTTCAAATCCTACCTGCACTACCTCAGTCCTACAAGGTGTTGGGCAAGATACATAATCTCTCCCTTTTTGCTTCTCATCCATAAAATGGGAACGATACTATTGTCTGCTTCATAGGACTCGGGGGATAAAATAAATCAATATAATGCATGTAAAGTGCAGAAAATACAATCCAGACCCAGTAAGTATTCATTAGTTCTCGCTATGGCCACTATTACTAACTCCATCTATAAATGAAGATGCTGAGGCTCAGAGAGATTATACTATAGCCAAGTAGAACAGTCAGGCTCTAAATCCATCTCTAGACAAAGCTCACATTTCTAACCATTGAGCAACACTGCTTAGCTCCAATCCCCCTCACATGCATTCTCACTCTGCACCAACCAAACTCGTAATGCACCTCTGGGTACTCAGTTAGAACCTCCTGAATGACTGCAGGGGATGCATCAGTGGCTCAGACACCTTCCTCATCTTCACACTGCTACTGTCCATTGTGGAAAGACCCAGGTGTAAGAATTGAGGCACAAAGTAGAAAGGGGCTGTGTTGGTTTGGGTATCTGCTGTGTTCTAAGCCACTCTTTCCCATTTCCACCTCTCCAAGGTTGTTTTAGTCTTTATCCCCATTATATAGACAAGTAAGCCACAGCCCAGAGGGGTTACATCATCTGCCCATGGTTCCACAGTGGAGAAGGAATTTAAAATAGTTTGTCTCATTTTGAGCCACTCAAATCACTATGCACTAAAGGGTGACTCATGCTTTCATGGATGACGAACACTGTGTGGAGCACGTGAGTCCTGAAGACACTGAGGTTTAGGGGTCACAGTGTCTTGGGCTGAGAGGAGCTCTTGGGGGGTGGACTCTGATGGGGATGACAATGATGAGACAAAATTGCCTGTCTTCTAGAAATATGTAACTCATCAAAATAGACCTGAAAGCAATTTAAAAACTGAAGAGATCTATAACCATTACAGATATGAGATCAATAATTTAATGACCAAAAGCACAAGCATGCACAGGTATGCATACTTAGACACACAGAGACACACATGTACAGATAAGTGGATAAATTGGAATAGATCAATGAGTGTATCAGTTGGTAAGACCTCATACTATTGTTTTGCAAGATGTTAGCATTGAGGTAAACTGGACACAGTTTTCTGAGGATCTTCCCCTATTATTATTTTGAGGGGGTATGGGGATTCTCTACTATTTGTTATAACTTCACATGAATCTACAGTTGTGCCCGTAAAAATTTCAATTAAAAATCAGCAAGAAAAGAAGATTCCAGTAGAAAGGGAAAAGTACATGAAAAAAAGTACAAAGTACATGAAAAGGCAATTCATGGAAAAGTCACCATAAGCGACCAATAAACATATGTAGAGAAAAATCAAACAATGAGGTATCATTTCATACCAGGTTAATTGCCATTTTTAAAACTATCTGATAATGCTAAGTATTGGCAAGGATATAAGGAAAAAATATATATATTCACTGCTGTTAAGAATATAAATTGGTACAAGCATCCAGGAGTAAAATTTGGCAACACTGAGTAAGTTGCAGATTACAGATTCTGCTCAGTAGCATCATTTTGAGACCCCTCTATCCTAGAAATGTGCACATGACTTCACATACATGTGTGCATATAACATATATATATAGAGAGAGAGAGAGAAAAGAGGACATGTGCAGAGATGTTTATTACAGTACTGTTTATATAACAAAATAATCCAACTATTCTTGAATAAACTAGACAAATAGTGGTTTGTTAATATAGTGGAATGCCATGCAAAAGTTAACACATCTGATCCTCATACATCAACACAGATAAACTCACCAACAAAATGTTAAGTATAAAAATTAAGTTAAAAAATAATAAATTACAATAGCATTCATTTCAAAAACTTAGACCTACAATCCCATACTATCTGTTGCTGGTGGAAATGTAATAAACATTCAAATATATGTAAAAGTATGAACGAATGGGAATGATGTACCCAGAAAGATGGGTACCTCTAGTGAGGTACTCAGAGAAACATAACTAGGAAATTTTATTTCTTTTTTTTAATTTTGTTTTAAAGAGGAAAAAACAAAACAAAACAAAAAAAAGAAGAAAAACAAGAAACAAAAGACAAATACACAATAATAACAAAAAACCTAAAACAAAAACAATATAGGCTTTCAAAACAAGGTGGTAGGAATTTAGCAAAGGTTGTTATTTTGCATCGTTATCTTTAAAAGAGTTATTCAGATTTCTTTAAGAGATATTTGAAGCAAATGTGGCAACACACATATATAAAATTTTAGAAATGAGCATGTAACAGCTATTTCTTTTTGCTTTACTATTTTTTCAGAATCCCTCAGAATTAAAATGAAAAATAATGATTATGAGAGCATATCATGTCTGACCTATCAACCCAATCTCTAGGAATTTAAGCAACACATACATTTGTATATGTGCGTTATGATTTGTGTCTAGATGTCCCCCCAAAGCCTCATGTAGTCATGAGGGGGCAGACTTTGCAGAGATGGCTGAATCTAGACTTTGTGATTGACTGACAGTCCAATGCTGGGATTATGGGTGTAAGTGCCACACCTGCCCTAGCTGGGTAACCTGCATACATACAGTATAAGGGACACAGGCGCTCTCTCTCTCTCTCTCTCTCTCTCTCATTGGTTTTTCTGTATTCCACCACCATAAACTATTGCCCCTCTGCAATGCCACTTTGCCTTGGAGCTAGCTGATTATGGACTGAAACCTCTACAAACTGGGAGATAAATAAGCCTTTCCCCTTTTAACTTTGGGTGCTGGATATTTTGTCTCAGCAACAAGAAAAGTAACTAAGACAATGTGTTCCTGAACAGATACTTTATTACAGCATTATTTGTAATAGCAAAAGCCTGAAAACAACTTAAAAGTACTTTCATTGGTGACTAATGATACAAATTATATAACATCCGTAAAATCAAATGCCACATGTTAATTAAAAAGAATATGATGTGTTATGTACATGTACCAAATCCACACAAGGACTGTAAACATTATGTGCTGCAAATATGTACAATAAGAAGAAAAAAAATATCATAGCTCTATGAGTATTGATATGGGAGTCTTTAAGACATGACAGTAATGGGGAGAATTAACACACATAACGTTATACAAGCTATAACTCTGTGTGTTTATGTATACACAAATATTAATGCTTTTAAAAGATGGTGCCTAACATTCTTTTGTACACATGATACATGAGTAATCTGGATCTGGTATATTCCCAAAGCCATGTACTTACAGACTTGGTCTTTAGAGGTGCTACTGGAATGTGGTAGAAACTTTAGAAGGTAGGGCCTAGTGGAAGGAAGTTGGATCATTGAGATCATTCTCTTGAATGGGATGCTGAAATCTCACAGCTTTCCTGTCTATCTCTGACTCCTGGCTACCATGAAGCACACAGATCCCTCTTTCACTGCGGTTGAGAATATAAATTGGTACAATCACTCAGGTGATACATGGTCCCACCATGATGTGCTGCCTCATCACAGGCCCTGAAGCAATAGAATCAACCAACCGTGACTTGAAACCATGAGCAAAAATCTTCTAAGTGGTTTATCTCAGGTATTTTGGCGCAGCAACAGAAAGCTGACTAAAACAACAAATAACCACTTATGAAACACAAAAAGATGAGGAACAAGATGAAGAGGAGAAATGTTACTTTCATTTTATGGTCATATCCTAGTTGAACATTTTTTTACCTGGTGTATTTACATTATTTAATTTTTTAAAACTAGCTTAAACAAACAGTAAAATTGCTGTCACTGATTTCTAAAGTAGACTTCTATTAACAAAATCGTATTCTACTTGAATGATCCAATGGTATATATCATAATTTAATCTTTTTCAAGTAATATTCTCTCTTCTGAGCTTATAAAAAGTGCTTTTGAATACCTACTATGTAAAAGGTCTGGAAACACAGAGATAAAAATGCCTGGCTTTTCTCAAGGGGCACAAACAGTCCAGGAAGGGTGAGTAACTTAAAAGACAATCACACAAAATGGTAGATAAGGATGATGAAGACTGTGATGAAGCTAAGCCCCACCGCATGTGGGCTTGAGTCTGCTCCATCTGTCCTCCCATTCTGTGGCCCCTTCTACAGCTTCCAAAAGGCATAATGATCTTCCTGTGGCAGGATTTCTTGAGGAAGCCGGGAAATATACAGCACTTCTTGGACTTTCTGCGCAGTCTCGGCACACTGATTCTTCCACTCAGATGTCCTTGGCCACAGTCATATAACTAATCCGCAAATCAATAAAGTGAGGATACACACTCTGCCCACCAGATGCAGGTAAGTTACATGGTAAGTGAGGTGAATCTATAATCTCCCAGGAGAGCAGGTGGTGATGAATAGTTGTCAGAAAGATAAAACAGATTATAGTCGTTTCCTATAAATAACTTACTTATCCTCTCAAAATCTCAGTTTTCTCACCTATATCATGGGAGTGATACTACTTCCTTTGCAAAACCATGATAAAAATTAAATAGGACAGTGATGGCAAAAGACACTATCCAGTGCCTGGGCCATGGTTAGTAGGTCATATTTTGTCCTATATGCAGTGACCACTAATGTAGCAAGATGTGACACGGAGGTTTCCTAGAATGGTGCTTCTTAAGTCTGTTGGATGAAGAACCAGTGTTTTGTTTTGGTTAGGGTTTGTTTTTTGTGTATGTGTTTTTGTTTTAGAGATTTCTTTTTTTTTTTATTTTAAAGAAAATAGGACAAAACAAAACAAAACAGAATGAAAAAAGCGAAAGAAAACAGAATAGAGTCGAACATAATATAGCATTTCAAAACAAAAGAGCTTTCTTTTTCATTCCCATCTCCTTGCAGACCAGAATTTTTGCAAAACGATAAAAATGAACAGCTAGGAAAAAAATGAAATAAAAAACAAAAAATACAAAGTGCTAGCCCCAAATGTTTATTATCTCAGTCAACAGATTTATCAAATTGCTATAAAAAATTATACTATTCGAATCTGTAATGATCAATGGGCTAGCAACAAGTAGTACTAATCCTCGACTGCTTGCCACTAGTCCACCAACCACTCTTTCAAGGAACACTGTCCTAGAGGGAGAACCATCTTGTAGGAAGCCAACTGGGACTGCAAAGCCAAGAGCAAAGAAGGACAGAAGAATCTGTTGTTCTGGATGCTGGCCATGCTTGCACAGAGCTCATGAAAGAGTCAGAGGGACCTATGGCCCAGCCCCTCACACCCTTTCATCTGTACCAACTGTAGCCTAATGTTGCTCCAGCTGTCACTCCCTTGTGATGAATGCATCCCCTCAAATTTAGTGACTAAAACATGATTTTATTATCTCTCAAGCTTTTGGTGGGTCAGGAATCCAAAAACAACTCAGTTAGACAAGTCCATCTCTGGGCCTCTTATACGGAAATTGGTCTGTGACTTGAACTAAAGCAGACAGGAGCCTACTGGACATTTCTTTCTCTTCCTCTAGTCTTCAGGATTTCCACTGGGTCTCCCACATGGGCCTCTTCACAGCACTGCAGCCACCAGGCAGCCCACTTAGGTAAGTGGAGGCTCAGGGGCCTCACTCCAGTGCTCAACAAGCTCAGAGGAAGTTACACCCAGCATTGTGTCTGCCACATGCTGTTATTTGTAAGCCCATCCCAAACCTTCCCAAAGGCAAGGGGAGACAATTTCTTGAGGAAGTGATGGCAAGATTCCAAAAGATTCTAGAATCTAGATCAGGGTCCCCAAATCAGCTGGCAAGGACTGGTAACAGTCTATGGCCTGTAGGAACCAGGCTGCATAGCAGGAGGTGAGCAGCAGGTGAGCACTAAACTTCATCTGTATTTACAGCTGCTCCCCACCACTCACATTACAGCCCAAGCCCCAGCTCCAGTCAGATGAGCCTTGGAATGGCATTAGACTCCCATAGAAGCATAGACCATACCGGAAACTGCACATGAGCAGGTTCTAACTTTTAGTGCTTCTTGTGAAAATCTCACTCCAAAACCACCTCTCCCACACACATATCTCTGCCCTAATCCATGGAAAACTGTCTTTCAGGAAACTGGTCCATGGAGCCAAACAGGTTGGGGACCACTGATCTAAATCATATATGGGACTAGAGGTAATGCTACTGTGTAAAGTATAATCTGCCCCCTAGAGACTGTAAGGAACAATAAGAAAGAGAATTCTTTCAAGGGAATTTATAAAGGCAGAGAGAGGTTTGGAGTGTATGTCCTCTCTGTGAAAGATAAAGCACCAAGAGAAAGTTGTTCATTGAGGATAGGGTGCTGTGAGACAGGAGCCCAGATTCTTCTACTCAGAGTGATGCCAACCAAGCTGTGAATTCTTGGTCTTCAGGGCCAGGGACTAAGAAGAGCCTTAGGAAGGCTTCTGAGGAACCCCCTGAAATGGGGTCCCCTGGTGTTTGAGGGAGGTTGTGTAGAGGCTGGCTAAGTCTGCCTGTGATGAGGGCCAAGAAGAAGTCAAGGCACAGCCACGGTTATGAAAGTTAGTGGAGTGCCTGGGGTGCCACAGAATAAAAGGACTTCAGCCTAGAAAGCTAAGGCTGAGACTCCTGATAAGAAGATTCTTGAAAAGAAGGACCGATGGCAAACCTCCAAGGACAGCAATATGGAGCATTATCAGAAAGTGCAGTATCTCACAGCAGAGTTTCCTCCCACTACAAATGAAATGCATTCCGTGTACTGTAGCAGGAATCACCAATGGTCAGATACTACAGACTGGTCCTATAAGCCTAGAAGAAGTCACCCTTTCTCCCGTAACTTCCCCACTCCTGGGCCCTGACCTTGAAGAAACCACCAGAGAAACAAAAGAGGAAGTAGAAAAACAGCAATTCAGAGTGAACGAGCAGCCCAGCTCAAAGCCCCCTCCACACTATTGATCAGTAAAGCACAGGTGAGGTCTGCCCTGAGGGAGGAGAGAAGCATCGAATTAGGAGGGAGACAGGTTTTGATTTGGACCAGGCCAGGCCTTTTAATGCCCAAAAGTAGGACTATGTTCAAGATATGAAAATGATTAAATAATGACAATGTATCAACATTGGTTTACTACTCGTAGTAGATGTACCATACTAAGAAGGTAAGATTTTAATAGTATCAAAAACTAGGGGATATGGGCACTCTGTTATCTACTCCACTTTTATGTAAATCTAAAACTGTTCTAAGAGAAATAAAGTAAAGCTAAAAACAGTTTGAAAAGGGATTGAGAATCTATGGGATCAGCCTGAGATGCCTTGAAGGGGCGAGGAAGAGAGAGCCCCTGGAACATGTCCCAAGGCAGTGGAGGGAGAAAACTGAAACTGTACTTTTTGTACTTTAAAAGGCCAGTGCATCCAATTACAGGCTATGGTTGCAACGCTTACCAATGGAATGATTTTGCAAGTATGACAAAACTAATTTTTTTTTATTTTTTTATAAAGTAAATGAAGTAAAGTTTATCAGCCTCCTCTATTTCAAGCATCATGACACAGGGATAACTAATCACTAAATGTGATTATTTGTGGGTTTTGCTGCCCTAGCATCCCTTTGCCTTATTTTGACATTTTCATGTTCCTGTGGGAATATATCTCGCCCCTAGTCACAGTCCAGGTGACCCAGATAAAACTGATTCCAACTTCCTTCCCATCCTGAACCAAAGGTGGGACATGACTCAGGTAGGACCCATCCTTTGAGTCATGGTAATTCTTTCAGGAGGAGACACATGACCCAAGTTTATCCGGTGAGTCTCAGTCCTTAGAATTATAAGCTTTTTTCTGGGTATATGGCTATACGGGGGCAATAACGTTGCCAAATCCACCCATAAAGAGGACTCGCTGGGAGTGGATGTGACAAAAAACAAAGTATAGCACTGAATCCTGGTGACATCGTTGAGCAACTAGCTCTGACCCTATCTGACCTTAAGGATTCCTGTAACTTTTCAATTACTTCATGCAATAGTTTCTTTTTTCAATTAAACCAATTAAAGGTGAGTTTGTATTCCTCACCAGGGAAAGAGTTCTGATCAATTCTTCACAAGTTCCTCCCTTAATTTATCTAATGAGTGAAAGAAACATTGAAAGAAATATAACCAAGATACCAATTGGTTCTCCTGACCCTGAACGATACAGGCATCTGTTTCAGACTTTCTCATTCCAAGAATACAAAGCTTTTCTCATCCCGTAGATGTGCAGTTCCCTGGTCCTATCTGCCCCACACCTAGATCTGAGACTACTTTGATTTTACTCTAAATTCACTCATTCCGTTGGCCAAAGTAGCTCATATGGACAAACCCAATAGGTACCCTGCAAAGAACAAAGCACTAACAGAAGAGAATGTCACCCTCTTACAGTAGAGTGATTGGGACCAAAAATCCAACCTACCACATGCGATCTTATTTATCTAGAATCTTCTGGCTCCCTCAGACCCTGTCAAAAAGACACAACTCTTACGCAAAATGCTCCCACCTACAGGGACATGCAAAATGCTAGTAGATGGCTGAGGTGACTCTGGCATCCATGCAATTCACACTCACCACAGTTAATGGAGCTCAGTTAACCATATTATCTGGGCCCTCACCTGCTTCATACAACCCATGCATCTAAAGCAATGAGAAGTTTCCCAAGTAAGGTGAACTCAAAGAGTCTAAGAAATCTGATAATATTTTTATGAAAAAACTTCCCTTCATCTCTCTGGAAAGATCACAGTGGAGACTTCCTTAGTGAATTCCATCCACGTAAGTCACAGCCACCAAGGTTAGCTATAATGTCACCCACTCCTTTGTCAGTGAGCTCCTCCCTGTACACCACTTCATGCATCTTTTATTACCAACTTAACGCCTTTATAAAATATTGATTGCTCATTCCCATGGCCCAGCCAAGGGCCCCAAAATGAGTTTGTGTGCTGATGTCTGGAGTTTGGGGCACGTTGCAGATGACAGAAGCCACTTGGGGGACTAAGAAAAGCTTCTAGCCTCAGGAAGGAAAAGATCCTGGGGAATTAAATTAACAACATGTTTTCTAATGAGAAGATGGGGATCTTGGAGGAGGGTTCATGAGAAGGGAGATGAGAGGAGGTAAAAAGGTCAGGAGGAAGGAAAAAGAAACACGTGAGTTGATGGTGGGACCAAGCTGAAAGCTTGATCATCAGCTGAGTTTGTTGTTAAATTTAATGGGCTGTAGGCGTTGATTGCTCAATCCATAAAATGAGCTATTAATTTGCTGTTCTAACAGGATAGGACCTATCTTATGCAAATTGATTTGAAAGCCAGCATCAGCTCTAAGAGAACAGATTAGTCCTCTCCCAGCCAGGAGTTTCCAAGACTTTCCTGTTGACGTATACTCAGTTTACTTGTTGCCATGCCAGTGAGGGCCTGCTTATCTTTCCATCTCCCTGACTAGACATGAACCCCAGGAGGCAGGGTTTTCTGTCCTGCTCTCTTCTGTGAGCCCAGCACCCAGCACAGTAGCTGGTACTAAGATCTGCCATGGCCCTTTATGTGATTTGGAGTCAGTTACTCCCCTTCTTTCTGGTTCCATTTCCACCATCCATCAAGCAGAGGGTTTGGACTGAGTATTGATGAGGAACATTCACTAGCCAAGTAATCAAAGAATTCAGAGCTTGGTCTGTGAGTCTTGTGAGTCTCTGAGAAATAAGCAGGCAGATAGAGAGGCTGGGAGACTTGAACTTGGAGTTCAATGCTAACCTTCAAGACATAGATTCTATAGATCCTGCAGATCCAGGCTTTAAGGAGTTGTGAACTGAAAGACTTCAGCTCCAGTCCTATGCTACTGCTGACTTCCTATGGGATGGTCACTTTTCTTCAATGCACTTCAGCTTCTAGTGTCAATGAGAATAATAACTTTGACCTCACAAGACCATGGGGGAGCTCAAGTTAAAAGACGGAAAGAAAGTTGCTTTTGGAGACATCGTAATCACATGCCAGTTGTGTGACTTTAGGTAAATCTCTTAAGCTCTCTAAGTGTGAGTTTCCACAACAATAAGACTCCAGTGATAATCCTTACTTCACAAAGTCATTAGGAGAATTAAATGAAGTAAGGAAAGTACTGTGCCTAGTACAATGCCTAGCACTTCAGGACTGGCTGCATAATTTGCAGGACCCAGTGACAAATAAAATGCAGAGTCTTTTGTTCAAAAGGTATTAGAAATTTCAAGATGAGGCTGTAGAGTATTGAATCCAGTCCAAGGCTGCTCTCAATACAGGCCGCTGTATGACTCCACAGGTCACACACCTCTGTACCCAACCCTGCCAGCACATACTAGCTGCTAAGATATATTGGCCTCATCTCTATCCCCCACCTCAGCCGTTGCCCTGCTTAACACATACAAATAGGATTTGGAACTTTGTGTAAGAAAAATAGAAAAAAAAAAACTCTATTATTATTCCTGAGGCAGCTTTGTTTTTCCTCCTCTGAGCAGAACAGAGTCACCATCCAGATAGACACCAGATAAAGGTGGAAAGAAACCTACTTTCTGGCTGCTGGCAAATGCTGTAGCTAGAGTAACAGGTTTATAGGATAAGTCAGGAATTATAGCTGGAGAAAAGACCAGTAATGTTTCTTCACATTTAGAAGGAAAATATGAGCAGTTTCCTGAAAGTGCCATGTTCCTTCTTTATAAACAATCAGTGGCTCTCCCTCCAGTACCTATAAGAGAATGGCCATTCTTCCCAGCATGTTGTTCAACGCCCTCCATGGTCTGATTTTCCAACTGTCAATAGGTCCTTTTCCAATACAAACAAAGTTCTCTCATCAAGCTGTTTTCTCATTGGCCCTATATAGTAATGTATCTTCCAACATCTATGTCTTTATTCACTTAGCTTCTGTCTCCCAGAATGCACTTTTCCCATTTCTCAGTCTAACTAAAAATTTTCCACTCTGAGTTAATATTCCACCTATTCCAACAGGCAATGTAATCTCTCTGATATAGACTGTATTAGTGTTTTCTGCAGTAACAAATGATCCAGATATCTCAATGCCTTATCTGACAAACATGTATGTTTTGTTCACATTGCCACTTGCTGACTGTTCTATGTATCTGATCAATTTTGCTCAGTGCATCTCATCCTGGGACCCAGGAGAATGGAGCAGCATTTAATAGACACAGGTTATTCTCATGATAGAGGAAATTCATGCACAGAGACAGAACCAAATCACTTAAGTCTTTAAACCTTCTGCTCAAATGTAGTACACCTCACATCCACTCATCCACTACTATTGGCCAAAGCTAGCCACCTGGCCAAGTTCAGAACAGACCCTCCACCAACAGGGAAGGAATGAAAGGGTACTTATAAACAAATAGCAATGTGCTCAGGATGGAGGTTGAATGCATTCTTTTTAATCCTATTCACTCCAGTTATTTGTTGAGTATAAGCAGGTAAGTTCTTAAATCTGTATCTCAATTTCATTATCTGTCAATATAGGCAATAATATTTATCTTAAATTTCCCTGAGGAGGGATTAGGTGAAGTAATGGTTGTAAAGTGATTTGTGCCTTCTCTGGTAATGGTAAGCACTCATAAATAATATTTTTATCAATAGCATTTTAAAAATGTACTATGGCTAACCATAAGTTCTTCATTCATGTGTTCACTTTCACTATTCTACAAACATTTTCTCTGTACCCATTGGAATATGCCTAACTCTGCATCACACAGACTAAATCCTAAGGTACTTGGGCCCTCTTAATAAGCTCAATGGGCCCTAGTCCAAAGGGTATGCTGATATCTTGATATCTCAAAATGCATACAACTTCACACTTGTAAGGAAATCCTAAATAGATTTTCCTCTTGGCCTGATTCCATTTCAATCTATGGGATTGACTGTCCAGTAAAGAAATGTAGGAATATAAAACTTTAATTAGTTTCATGAAGTTAAAATTACTTTCATGGATGGAAAGAATAAGGTGGGAAAGGTTGAGACTTAAACAAAAAAGAATAAGAAGAAAATGGGGGAAGGTTGTAGGAGTAGGCAATGAGTCTCACTTGAGGCTGAAAATGAATTGTCGGCATTTGGCTGGAAGTGCTGAAAAAGTCAGAGGGGTCTGCCAAGGAACTGCACTTGTAAATTACTCAGATTTTCAAATGAATGAGAAGAACAATAGGGAACCCTGAGCTGTAAGGGTGACTTAGGTCTCGGGTCCAAAAATAGAGCAGATAGCTCCCTGAAGAACGAATGGGAAAATAAGACAAAAAAAAAGTGCTCTCCCACACATTTCTCCAGCATGGCTTGGTGAGTTGATACAACAGAACACCCACATATTTCATTTCTGCCTTTTCCATATGTGTGGCCATGAGCAAATGGCTCCACTTCTCTGAGCCTGTTTCCCCCACTGATGAAAGAAAACAACAGGACCACCCTCTTGGGGCTATAAGAAGATGACTTGTGATCCTGTGTGAGAATTACCTAGTCTTGCCTAGTACAGAGGATGCACAGGAAGTGCTGGCTCCCTCTTCCTACCCTGCTGTAAAGGAACCTCTGCTTGCCACACAGTGGGAAGACTCGCACATGAGCCAGGGGTCTCCAGAGAAACAGAACCATCAAGCTAGACATAAATATAGAAAGATATTTATGATAAGGGACTGGGTTATGCAATTATGAAGGATGACAAGACCTGAGATCTGCAGCTAATAAACTGGAAACCCAGGAGAGCTGACTGTAAAATTCTAGTCCGAAGGCCACAAGCTCAAAACCCAGGATCTGCCAATATTTCAGTGTGAGTCATGTATTAGTCAGCTTTTCATCACTGTGATCAAATTCCTGAGGAAATCAACTTAGAAGGAGAAAGGTTTGTTTTGGCTCATGGTCTCAGTTCATGGTCAGGAGGTTCCATTACTTTTGGGCCTATAGTGAGGTAGAAACCTCCTGGCAGCAGAGCATGCAGGGTGAAGCTGCTTGTGTCATGGTAGCCAGGAAACAGAAGAAAAGAACACTGGGGCTTCTGAGCTCTAGCACAGAAAGGAAGGGGCCACAGGCTGGATACACTCCTGAGGTCACACCACCACAATCCACTCCCTTCACCTCGGCCTCAATTTCTAAGTTTTCATTACCTCCCATCACCTCCCAGCCAATTATTCTACTAATGACATTAGAGCCCTCCTGATCCAATCACCTTCTGAAAACCTCACATCAGATAAGATGAGACTTTGGGGGAAACACTTTAGATCTAAGCCATAAAAAGCCAAACATACACACACACACACACACACACACACACACACACACACATACACACACGAAAATTTGATGTTCGGGTCCAAAGGCAGTCAGAAGGGAGCTATTCTTTCTTATAGGGGAGAACAGCTGTCTGGTCTATTTAGACCTTCCTTCAACTGATTGAATAAAGATTGCCTACATTAGGGAGGGCAATCTGCTTTACTTAGTCTATAGATTTAAATGTTAGTCTCACAGTAACACCCTCTCTGAAACACCTAGAACAATATTTAACCAAATATTTGGGCACCTTTTAGCTTGATCAGATTAACACATAAAATTAACCATCACAATTCCTAAGTCTTCTCTCCAATACCAAGATCTTCAAAAAGGACAGCATCACATCTTGCGTGGAAGCATAACCCTGAATCCTCTCTATTTTCCACATTCCTGTGAGAATCATAGCAACTAGAATCCAGTAGGTATGGCATTTTCCAGGAAAGAAGTAACTCTCTGAGCCTGCTTCCCATTCTGTTAAAAAGAGACATTAAGGTCTTTGGTACTAACAAGACACTGTAAGGAGTTAAGAAGAATGTGTGACTAATGTACTGTGTAGCACACACATAAGGAAGGTACAGCCAAGGTACAGCCTCTGTTTCAGTTGTATTAGTTGGCATGCATTCAGCTGCAAGTAACAGAATAAGCCAACAAATAATAACACTTAATAAAGATGATCATCCAGCAATAAAAATAATCACCCCACATATAAAGAATTACAGATTTAGGATAAGGAGTGATTTATTCAACAGCTTGGTGGCATCACGGCTCTGGGTGAGACTTCCTAGATGCCCATGGTCTTCCTGTATAGGTCTCAAAAGGGTTTTATGGTGGTTCACAATCCTCATAGAACAGTGGCAAACATTGAAAAGAAGAGAATGAGTGGGGAAGAAGCCATCCATTCCTTCATGTCACTCTCTTACAATGGGAAAATCACTTGCAGACCTCCCCAGCAGAGCTATCCCCCAGCAGACTCACACTTACATTTCATTCACATGCCTTTGCCAAGAGAAATGGCATCACTATGGTTGTCTTTGCTCAATTCTGCTTTGTAGCTGGTGTTGGCACATCACCCCAATCAAAATTGGGAGTCAATCAGCAAAAAAGAAAAGAAAAGAATGAGCAACAGGCAGTGTTCCTCACTGCTTTCTATGACAGCTTAATTAAGGGCAATAGGTCAGTGTTAATATGGCTATGGAGGAAGGAAGGGAGAGAGGGAGGGGGGGAAGGAGGAGAGAGAGGGAAGGAAGGAAGGAAGGAAGGAAGGAAGGAAGGAAGGAAGGAAGGAAGAAAGAAAGAAAGAAAGAAAGAAAGAAAGAAAGAAAGAAAGAAAGAAAGAAAGAAGAAAGAAAGAAAGAAAGAAAGAAAGAAAGAAAGAAAGAAAGAAAGAAAGAAAGAAAGAAAGAAAGAAAGAAAGGAGAGGACTTGAGGTAAATAAAAGTCTGTCCCTTGCCTGATACGGTAGTATACACCAGTAATTCCAGGATCTGGGAGGCTGAAGTAGGATGATTGGCCCAAGTTCTAGGCCAGCCTGAAGTACATAATGAGACCCTATAAAGAAAACAGAAGACAGAAAAAAACATTTGTTCATAAATAAGAAGGCTATTTTTTACTTAATGATTCTGCTTCTAACTTGAGCCAAAAGAGTATCAAAGAACACCAGAAGAAATGAAGGAACAGGAACTAAGAATCTCATTTCAGCAACCACAGTCAACTCTTAAGCAGTAACATCAAACTGACATCATAGGATCACCAAACAAGTTTTGGAGGGGCTGAATTCTCAGTAGTAAATAGTAGTTTATTATTAATCCCTTTACTTTGCTCTAAAAGGTATGTCTTATTAATTTTGTATTACGCTGACTTAGTTTTGCTATTTGCTCATGAATAGTTTATCTTTTGTGCATAAACTTGGAGAATCCAGAGCTCTTGTTTTGGAATCAAAGATCTGCATTCTTGGAGGGATGGTGCCAGACTCTTCATTCACCTCCTGTCAAGCACCCAAATCCTGTTTGCCCTGGGGACATCTGATACCTGTTTACCCACCAGTAAAATAGCTTCACAAAGTAGAGGCAAAACTCTCAAGTAAATCCGTAAGGCCAAATCAAAAAGACAAAGCTTATAGTAGAGCTTAACATCGTTTGTTGAATTAACTGATTCTAGAGTGCTGACTATAGCAAGAATGCCATCCTCCTCTGCTCTTCTTGGACTGGATTATAGAGCTGGTTGGATGACTGGTGGGTGGGTGAGTTGACTGATTGGTGTGTGAGTTGGTGGGTGATTTGGCTGGTTGGTTGCTGGTCAATTCCTGCAAAGCTCTCTGCTCAGAACTGATGCTCAGGCAGCTGGTGTGAGTGGGACTTGCAAACTAATCTATTCAGTCTTTCATTTTCTTCAAGCCAGGCCCTATGCTGCCCTGTGGACAGAGAGAGAGAAAAAGAAACAAAGAGAAACAGAATACTCAATACCAGCCATATCTACACTGGTAGAGACAACTAACAATGATCCAGAGAAATATTAGGATGGAGACACAAGTCCTAGGAAAAGCAGGAGGCAGTATATCAAGTGCTTAGATGCGTAGCTGCTGGCATCCAATGCCTACTTGCATCTCTACACCAGCACTGACTTGCTAGTGATGCTATGAGTTACTTAACCAATCTGTGCCAGGGTTATGATAGGAATTAAATGGAAATGAATGGAAAATGTCTAGCAAAGAACCTGGCAAAAGTCAAGAACTCAACGCGTGTCAGTTATTACAATTGTCATCAAGAAAGTCAGACATGGGGAGGCAGATTGCACATAAACTGAACTGCAGAGGATAGGGAGGTGTTTGTGAGGCATGGTTTGGAAGGAAGTGCTGGGCAAACAGTGGAAAGATTGTCGGCGAGGGCGGAGGATAGAAAAGGGAGATGCATGTGTAGGAAACTACAAGAGTTATAGGGTGACTGGAGACAAAGGTGGGTGCTTAGGACAGCTCTCCCATGACTGAAGCTCCTCCAATGAAAGGGCTGCATGGAGAAAAACACTTTGCAAGAAGCAAACAAGTGGTGAGACATCCCTTAGCCAGGGAGTATGGTTTTAACCCATGGGAGAAACCTGCCCAGCTAGATCATGGCAGGCAAGAGAGGAGCAGAAGAGGCTCCAGCCTCTCTTCTCTTATGTGTCTTAGGGCACACAGTGTCTCTCCTATCCTTAACATAAACTCATGACTGATGTCCTAAGGAATAAAATAGTAGAGACATGGGAGCTCCATGCTTAAGAAAGGCTAAGAAAAATAGGTGGAGGGGGGCTAATGCACCTCAGGCAGCCTTTTCCTTCCTCTCTGTTCCACACTCTGGAGACTGGGAACCTGCAGTCTGAGAAGGGTCTCCTGCAAAGACTGTGTGGTGGGGAGATGCAAGCAGAAATACTGCAAATGGGAACTGAAACGTTTTCTTTAATTTATATATGAAAAGTTGAGGTTCATGATTGAAGAATGAATGCATCAATGGGCAAATAGGTTGAGAAAATTTTTCTGAAGGAAAACTTCACTAACGATGAACTAATTAGCTAAAAGAAAAGCTACATGAGATGGATGCAGATTCAGAGGAACTATGTCCAGTTAGGAGACCCAAAAACAAAGAAATGAAAGTGGAGATAAACAATGTTTGAAATAACAATGGGAGATAAATAACCAGCAGTTTTCCTTTAAAGGGTGAAGGAACCTGAGGAAGGGCTGAGAGCAAAGAGGCAAGGAAAAGACAGATGCAGACATCTTGTGGTGAGATGTGAGACATGTTTAACACAAAAAAGGAAAGCAGGATGAAACCAAGTTGATTTGGATATAAATGAGAAGAAAACTCTTGGGTCCAAGCCTGAGCCTGACCAGAGTCCCCAACACCCAATCCTAAACCAAAGAAGACCACACCCACTCTACCATCTCTGTCTTCTGCAGTTTTCATCCAAGTCATGATTGGTCAAGCTGGTATCTTCATGTGATTACTAGACATGTCTCCTCCTCCCATGCAAGCATCATAAGCATGAAAATTCTACCTATTTGCTCCTAAGAGTAAGTGGGAGACACACTGTTATCACTGAGTTGAATGGGCCAGCTCATCTGAGTGTCTCACTGCCCAGCGACATTCCTGTGTCTCCAACTCCCTCCAGGGAAGAGTGGAATACTTGGATGGGACCCTGACATTCCACCTAACTGTGACCAGCATCCTCCAATGACTGAATCAAACTCCCTCACCCACCTACATGCCAATCACAGATTGGAATCAGCCCAAAACAGGAATCTACTCCTCTTCCTGCCATCCCCTTATTCCTGTCTGCTCAGTTCCATTATTGGATTTTATGGTTGCAATACTTACCTAACTAGACCAAAGTCAGAGAAAGGAAGGGGTTACCATGGTTACACTGCACCAGGGTGAGAACCCCAGGTCTCCTGATTCCCCAAACAGAACACCCAGTCCTGTTCTACATTGCTTTCAGAGGACACCCATGAAAGCAAGTTTTCCAAAGTGGGTCACTCTTTAGCTCTAGGTGAGAGGCAGTGATGGAACACAGATACATGTGAAGTCATAAAGTCCCTGATGTCCTCTTCCTGTCACCCATGACCTTAGCTCTGGAGTCAAATAGACTAACGTTCCCATCCCAGCTCTGACACTGACTGGCTGGATGACCTTCAGCAATCTCATTTCCCTCTAAGCCTCAGCTTCCTCCCCTCTAAAAGACAGGTATTATTACTCCCTGAATCTCAAGTGCGAGGAAGAAAGCAGGTCATGCTCATAAAGTACTTAGCCCACCCATGGGCCCCAGTAAGTACACAAAAAACTACTTTCTCTACCTGCTTTCTGCCTGGATTCAGTGTTGCAGGAAATTTCATGAGCACTGGGGCCATGTCTATCTGGTTCACTGCTGCATCTCCATATAGTGTGGGAGATGCTCAGTAGGTACTTGTTGACTGAGTGGATGGATGGATGGGTGGATGGATGGATGGGAGGGTGGGTGAATGAATACATGGATGGGTTGATGGATGGACAGACAAGAAGTTTTCCATTTTCATTATGCTGGTGAATTGACAGGAGCTGTTAGGTTGTATGATAGCCCTTGTCAGTGTAGAATATGTAACTGAAATGAAGCGGAGGAATCCTTTCTGTCACATTACCAAATCCAAGAGAATCTTCATCCAGGAATTTATTGGGCCAACCTCACCATGTCAGGAAAATGACTAAATTCTGAGGAGATGAGTAGCCTCTAACACTGAACATTGAAAGTTTTGCTAATAACTTCAGGTCACCTGTCTGGGGAAGAAAGATAAGGATTTTAAATTTTAGCATATTAGCATGTATAATCTACCACCCAATGCTGTTGACTCTGACAGAGATATTTTAATTCACTTCCCACCTAGTTGCCCTCTGAGAACACAGTTATTTCAGGAGATGTTAATGGAGAGGGATGATTGCTACATGGCTCCATTCTAGAATTCTTATACCATTTCATGTGCACCTGTCTGCACCTCTATTGCCAAGATAAGCGCCTTCCCTGGAGGAAGTAAATGTTTCTGGAACTACATGTGAGCAACAATATTCATAAGTTTGAATCTGGTTACTCCTAGTGATCTTCTTCGAGACTTTCTATAAATTTCTCAGCATCAATTTATCCATTCATTTATTCCCTACGTTCATCCACTTACTTAATCCACACTAATTTTATAATGGAATTTAGACATCTTCTTACAAGCCATTGTTGATTTCCTGTTGTCTTGTTTTGAAGTCCTGTATCGCTTGCATTGTTTTGTTCTGATTTGCTTTATTCTATTTTGTTTTGTTTTATTCTCTTTAAAATAAAAGAAGAAGTCTTCTTACATTGTAGATTTAAAATGGTTGCTAATTCTTTAATCTACTTCAGTGAAGAGGTGCACTCTATGTGGTCCCTCTGAATCTCTGTGTTCTGTAGCTGCCTTGACCAACAGAAAACAGCAAAAGTGATGCTGCTGAACCTTTAAGAAACCAGCAGTTCCTACTTCTTGCATACAGGACCACCCTCTCTGGAAGCTCTGAATGGCCTTGAAAGAAGTCCAACTTCCCTGAGGTCACCATGCTGGCCAGGACACCTCAGCCAAGCCCAGTCTTCCACGCCATTCCCACCAGGGTGCCAGATGTGTGAGTGAAGGTGCCATCTTGGAAGTGGACCCTCCAGGCCCGCCTGTCCTGGCAGATGCCACATGGTCAGTGATTGACCACCCAGCCAAGCCTTTCCTAAGTTTCTGACCCAAAAATCATGAACAAAATGGTTTTTTAAGCCATGAAGTTCTGCAGCAGCTTGCTAAATAGCAATAGATTATCGGTACATCTTTATTACAGAGAGGATCAGAGCACATTGTATTTCAGCCTGAAATCTTGTTTTCTCTTGAGTTCTTCTTGTTTGTTGCTCATCTGGGGAACATATGTCTGTCAGTAAAATTCCAGAGAGAAAGGACTTAGAAAGAAGAGGAAGATCAAAGATACCCAGACTATTTTTAAAAGAGGAAATGAAAATAGCTAATAAATATTATCATGTTTATTTAACCATACTAATAAAAAATTCAAATTGAAACAAGGATAGATATCCTTTCACCTGTAAAACTAGAACGGTTTCTTTTTAATGAAAATCATCTATCCCAGTGAAGAGAAGTAGAACCTTAGAAACCCACATAGACTACCAAAATGAATGAAAATTAGGTACATAATATTTTTGGAAAACAAATTGGTAAGTTTTAGATTTGAGGATCTCTCCTAAAAAAGTAATCTGACATGTGGACAAAGATTTATGCACAAAATAGGTTCATCCTGATGTCATTCACAACACTAAAATATTATGGGTAAAAAAAAAAAACTTAAATGTTGGATTTGGGGGAATGGCTAGGCAAATTGAACTGCCTGCACAAGATGGAGTATTGTGTCACCATTGTAAATGATGCTTATGAAATGTTCTTAACGACATGGAAAAATGCTTAATGACATAACATTAAGTAAAAGAGCAAGATAGAAAAAGGTTATAAAGCATGATTTCAACTACTTTGAAAAGCATAAAAAGACTGGAAGGGAATACAATAAAATGTTAATAGTGTTTATCTGTGGGAGGTGGGCTTATGGGTGGTTGTTTATCTTATTTATTCTTCCCTGTATTTCCAATATTGAGGAGGTATTACTTCTGTAATCCATAGTGGCTTTTTTTCTTTTAATAAGAAAAGAGATGGTCAACAGTGGTAAATTTTCTGTGTAAGTCAAGAGTCATGAAAAAATAAAACAAAATAAAAATAAAAGAGTCGTGAAAATGGTGAATAGAGCTCTGGAAGAATTTTAAAGCATTCCTGGGCTTGAAAGCCTGTAGTAATACAGACTTTTCAGCGTGAAGTTTGCTTTTGTCCCCGTCTATGATAGGGACAATATTTGCTGAGTGCATGAATGGTGTAAACACAGAGTCTGCTTCCACAGCAAGCCTTGATTTAATAAATAAACCCCACCTCATTCCCAGATTGTGGCTCTGAGTTCCCCACATGAGCCCGGCTTGGCAATGAGAAACTGAAGTCCACTGAGGCAGATGGAAATAGGTCAGAGTCCAGGTAAATTGTCCTCAGATTCAAAGTGACAAAGTCCTTGAATTTCAAACATTAGGAATCTGCTTCTGTGCCTCCTTGGACATCTGTTTTGGGGCTTTTTGTGGACATTTCACACAGTGTTGTTGATGAAGAAAAGAATGAAAGATCAGACTTCCCAAGTACTTGGAATTATAGAATCTTAGGGCTACTGTGGGCTTTCAAGATCATATTTTGAGCTCAAAGCATTGTTTTACTAACATGACCCAGATGCATGAAGAGCTGCAGTGCTCTCTTCAAGGTCAGCCAATTAATCAGTGCAGAGCTGGGATTCAAACCTGGGTTCCCTGACTTGCTGCATTATTCCTCTGTCTCAATTCTTCCTGTGGGTCTCACTGGCATCAACTCCCAGGGAGACACTCAATTTATTTACTTGCTTTTGTTTTGTTTTGTTTTTTGCTTACTTATTGTCCATATCTCTCCAACACAGCATAGACCTGGTCTACTGGTATATATATATATATATATATATATATATATATATATATATATATATAAAATATATATATACTGGTATATATATATATATATATATAATCAATAAATTGGATGGATGGCTGGATGGGTGGTTGGATGGATGGATAGACCAATGGACTGGATGGATAGATGGACAACCTAAGATAGAATGGTACAACAGAAAGACTATTTTCTGGAGTCGGGTTAACCTGAAATCAAATCCCAGCACTGTCACATATTAGCTGTGTAACTTTAAGCAAATCACTCATTTTTTTCTGAACCTCAAGTTAATCCCTGCAAAATAACACAGATAAAACCTCAAAAGGGTATCTTATCTGAGTGTTAAATGAGATTATATACAATGTGTGAAAGCTTTTCACTAAATGCCTGACACTACAATAACTGCTTACTAAATGTTACTTTCTCTTCTTTCTCCCATGAAGCCAAGTCCATTTCTTATTAAATGTTCTCCTCCCCATGAAACCAAGTCTAAGGTACGGCTATCGTCATCTGAATATTGACATGGAGACATCAGTTTTAGCCTGGCTTCAGATGTTCATGTAGAATGAATTCATTTGCATATTCCAGAGCAATGTCTTCACATACTATGTCCACAAAATAAGTGTCAGGTCAATCCAGTAGTATTTATTAAGTATCATCAAAGTTTTATTAGGTGACCAGGTTGATGCTAACACCTAGAGAGGACACAAAAACTACACATCTGGTCTTTACCTTCAAGTTTTCATAGAGAAAGAAGCTACACATGGTCAGCCAATGAGAAATGATACCTCCACCCATGGTTCCCCAGGTCAGAGGAGGAGTAACAATGTCCCTACAAAACACATAAAGGTTATAAAGCAGTGAACTCCAGATCTGCTCAAAATTGTCTTTCTTACACAGGAATCCTCAGGAGTTGTACTCCCAAACTCAAACTTGTAGCTCTCTTGGCTGAGAGAGGCATCTTCCATTGCCTTCTCAGTCCCTCTGGTTAATGGCCTGAGGATTCGCCCTCCTCCAGGTTCAGTAGTTAAGGATGTCTCCTGGGAGAGATGGCCGTTGGCCTTCACGGGGAAAACACACTCATCTCACCTGTGTCTCCAATCGCCTACCTCACTGACTCTGGACACACTTTACAGTGAGCTCAGAAACGTTCTCTATCCCAGGGCCATTCACAGATCAGACTGGCAAACAACAGGCTACCTACTTTCCACTCTTGAACCAGTCATTCATTTGGGGTAAAATTTGGGAGCTGGCATGATAAAATGAAAAAGTACATCTCAAGTCAGACAGCCCTGGATGTGACCTCTACAGGCACTCTTCTCAGTACCTTATTAACTTTAACTCATCTCTTCACATGTATAAAATGCTCTGAACACAGAGAAAGTAAACTAGAAGTTAATACCAAAATGAAGATGTTTGCTGGGAAAGGCTCTACATTTCAAAGTAAAAAATTTATTTTTGAACTGAGGGATATAGCGTATAAGCATTCTGCCTATACATTAGAAGAAATAACATTAGAAATTAGAGAACACTTTAACAGAGTAGTAATGAAAATTTTACATGTAAAAACTTATCGAATGTACCTCAATGCATGCATAGAGGAAAAACTGCAACCTTAATTTTTATAGAAGAAAAAAAATGGCTGCAAATAAATTACACAAGCTTCCATAGGAAGTAGGATTAAGAAAATAAAGTAAAAGAAGAAATAAAGAGCAGAAATGCATAAAAGAGAAAACAAACTAAAGTTGATTAACAAAGCCAAAAGTTGATTCTTTGAAGAGGAGCAGTATTGATAATGTTTGAGAAAGCTTTTCATAGGGAATAAGTGACAGAATGAGTGAGCACTAATAACCAACTAATAACCAGTAGTGACAAGGAACAAATACCACTGCAGGATCCTTAGAAATCTAAATCTAATGAGAGGATATTATATAGTTCAAAGAATACAAAGTAGCAGATATACAGGCTGAATACAGTTAATAAAATTATATTGTACTGGAGTTTTTGTTAAATAAAGTAGTTTTAGCTTTTCCTATCACAAAAAAAGTAACTGCGTGAGATGACAGATTAATTTACTTCACTGTCATAACCACTTTGCCTATCAATATGAAGGCGATGCCATCACATTATAATTTTAAATATACATAATAAAATTTGTTTTTTAAAAAGAGGATGTTATGAACAACTTTGTGTCAATAAATTTGAAAATATAATTGAACTGACAAATTCCTATAATAGTAGATTTTACTAAACTTGACACCAAAAATCTGTCAATAATTAGACTACTATTTTATATCTATTAAAGAAATTGAGTTCATAACAGAAGGCTTACCACAAAGAAAGCTGTGGTGCTGGACAAGGGGCTGAAACAGTAAATTCCACCCAGTACTCAAAGAATAATGCCAATCTTGCACAAACTCTTCCCAACCCACTTTGTAAGTCCAACATAACCTTGACACCAAACCTAACAAATAAATTTCAAATGAAAAGAAGAGGAAAGAGAAGGAGGCGGAGGAGGAGGAGGAGGAAGACAAAGGGAAATTGGAGGAGGAGGGAAGGGATAGAGAGAGACAGAGAGAGAGAGAAGACAGAGAGAGAGAGAAAGACTGACTTCTTATGAACCCAGATACAAAACATTCTCAACAAAATAGCAAACAGAGCTTAGTGAGCTGATCCATCTCCCCTGTTTAAGACAGCTTATCACAGTATTCACTCGCGGAATCCTCAATTAGAGTGACAGATAGCTGGGCTCCATGTCTTCTACAGGGAGACAGGGCTCTGGAAGGTCAGGTTATTTTTGAGTGAATAAAGAATGAAAGAAATGGAATGATAACAGAGGGGCACACTGTGACTTTTATAGGGATGGGAAAATGGAGGGAGGATGTTACAGGCCTGCCACTGCATTTGGTCCAACTCAGCCTAAAAGTAGAGCTCATCCTGGGAAGAGCAGAGTGAAATTGATCCCCACAGCTCTCTCCAGAAGCTTAAAAGGGTGGGAAGCTGGGGGAAGGGGGAAGAGACTCCAGATCCAGCATTTCCATATCTGATTGCAGGTTTTAAAAGCATTTCCTTTGATTGAATTCAATACCCTGTGCTCCCTCCCACCTCTGTTCTCTGCACAATGAGTGAAAATTGCTCTTAGCACTGCAGATTGGAGGGCAGAGCTCCTCCAGTGAACGTACACCAAAAGCAGCCCACTTCAGATTGGAATGAGATGGTCTCATCCCTCTAGACTGGGTCAGCTACTAAGGGAATCCGGGCCTTCCTGGGAAGAGGTAAAGAACTGGGAGCTGATTCCTTCCCCCATGC
The DNA here is from genome assembly GCA_004365215.1 of Cuniculus paca. Classification (NCBI taxonomy): domain Eukaryota; kingdom Metazoa; phylum Chordata; class Mammalia; order Rodentia; family Cuniculidae; genus Cuniculus; species Cuniculus paca. The sequence continues at coordinate 8,668 of RJWT010001852.1, read as the reverse complement.
CTGTACCCTGAGCTCTCAGGTAGGCTCCATGGCTAGGGGACTTCACAGGAATGCTGGCACCTAGAGAATGTCAGTGGACAGAGAGCTTTTAACATGAGAACTCCAGCCTTCTGTTTCCCTGTGGGAGTGATTCACCCAACATCGCTGGAAAGAAAAAGGCTTCTGGGCTTCTGGGCTCCTCCATCTACTCTCAAAAGTGTTGTGCTGTGGGGGATGTGGGCACATCCTCCTGACTCAGTTCCTCACCAACTTTGTGGATTGGACATATGTTCTACCATAACTCTTTGCTGCCCTTCCAATCCCCAGACAAGAGAGGACATGTAAGCTTTTCTGAACCTCCTTGTTATTCATTCACTCATTCATTCACTCACTCAGTCACTCACTCATTCCTTCAACAAGTGCTTCCCCAGCTAGCTGAAGTGGAAGGAGAATAAGTTTCAGAGCTCCACCACTTCCAGTCAAGTTCTTTAAGCAAATCACTTCCCTCTTTCTGAGCCTTGGTGTTCTCAATTGTAAATGGGGCTGACTTGAAAGATCACCCATGAAAGGTGGTAAGAACTAATTTATGCATAAAGCCTACCGTGAAGTACCTGGCATTTAATTGGCTCACTACATGTTCATTTCTTTCCTATCTATGTGCAAGAATTGGGATCACAAAGACGAATCGGATGTTTTTGCCTGACATTAAGAAAGCACATGATACAATAAAGAAGATAAGAATACATACAAAGGGGATTATAATACCTCAGGAGAGAGTGAAGTGTCACACAAATGTACCCAAATGCAAGGAGAATGTAAAGAAGAGAGGGAAGAGCTGAGCTACCTAAAATAAACTCTCAGAGAACTTGGCCTTTGAACTGGTCCCAAAGTTTGATGATGACAGGTGGATTTTGATATTGGGAGATAAGAGGGGTGGCCCTAGGCAGATGGGTAGACAGACTACTGAAGCTTGGGTGTAGGATAATCAACAAGGCCCAGGGTGTGCACAGGGGTGGAGCACTAGGAGGTCTCTTCCTCAAAGGGTCTCCATGAGGAAGTCAGCAGAAATGATGCTGAGAAAGTCTTTCAACAAGACCCAATGCCAGGTTTGCAGTTTGGTTCTCATTCTGGGTAAGCCATGATACAAAAAACAGATGATGAACCCCCTTAGGATTTGCAGCTAGGTGAGTCTTTTAGACAGTATCTTCTCTTTGGATAGATACCACAAGGGCCAAAGTGCAAGGAGGCACCTCATTTGCTCTGCCCACCCCATTTGTCTCATGAACCAACCACCTTTCCCAGTTACTACCGAGCTTTGTCCTCAGTTTTCCAG
>RJWT010001851.1:0-45635 GCA_004365215.1 Cuniculus paca | reverse complement strand
GATGAAATAATCATAGATTTCATTCCTTTGTAGGTCGAGTGGTCTAAGTCCTTTATTGGCCCTTCATTAAAGCAGCTAATATATTTCAAATACTAAAAGCAAGGAAATGTTGATAGATTGGTATCTTTCATCTTAAAGCCTGTCATAAATAAGTGCTATAATTATGATGGCCACTGTTAACTTTGTATCCGGTCAAATAACCCACAGTTACCATGAATATCTCAAACACCTGAATGTCATGGTTAACTTTTATTTTTATGTCTTTTTCTTTTCTTGCTTTTAAAAATGGCAGTAGTCAATACCAGATTAATTGTCAAGTATTTTCTGAGTTAATATTTCAATCTGTAATTACTTATATACAGAATAGGTGGGGTCTGGATCCTAATTTAAATGGAGTTTAGAGGACCACAGTACTCAAAACCACATTTTTTGAAAAGGTTTAACAATAAATATTCCATAAGTGAAATATTTAATTAATTAAACAATAACTATTGACCCTGTGAGAACATATGCTGTCAATATGTATTTTTTTAAATGTCCATTTTGTGTTATCAGAAAGTGTGGGCATTTTTAGCATCCTATAAAAACTAGTTTATATCACAAAAAAATAGAAAATTAAAACTTTAAAGAAAATTTTAATTATTTACAAATTGTGAATAAAATCCTGGAAATAAAAATGATGTCACAACATGCATTATTAAATCAGTAGAAAACAGAGCTCCTCAGAGACACATGGGATGACCTGCACAAACCCTGGTGTTTCTGGAGCACAGGAAGGTACACAAGCAAACCAGGTCCCAGTTCACTTAGTTTCATTTAAAAATTTACAAAGGAAGGCTTACATGTTATAAAATACAGTTAGTATTACATGTACATTGAGTTAGGAGACAATAAAAATTCATTCTAAAAAGTCACAGAATCATACTGTCATGTCATAATGTTCTTCAAATAACATCTAATCCAGCGACTTCTGATTTTTGAATCTTCAAAATTTTCCAGCTTTTTGGCCATTCAACCGTTGTCCAAAATCATAAAAGTGGAATGGAATGGTAGGACAGTGCTAGATAGAAAGTTCATGTCAGTAAAATGACCTATTCTTAATTTATGTTAGGTCCATATTATACACTGTGATATTCCCATTTCACAGCAACCAATCCATCACTTGCCCACAAGAAATGATGCTGAGATGTCTGAGAACAAAAAAACAGAGAATCAAATAATCACATATAGGAAAATGCTTCATCTCACGAGGAATTCATAAGGCTACACCACAGAATCTGTAAAGGTACTTGGATGAGTTACAAATTGGTAAAAACAGAATTCTTGGAAATATATTTAATTTTTTGCTAGTTAATAAAATTGTTGCTTTCTATATTAAGTGAGAGCTGTCAACTGACCCTACTTTAGGGGAGATTTTTAAAAGACATGGACAATTTAGTGAAATATCTGAAAGCAAAACAAGAAAAGAATAATATTTCAAAAACTGAATGTCATCTGCCTATTGATATCCATTGACAAATTTCTTTATAAATTTCTAATAAATTTGTTTTAGTTCTATACAACTAATAACATTCTCAATGTTACTGTTTTACTTGTAAAAACCTGGCAATTTAAACTCATTACTACTAAAATAGCACCTTATCCTAAAGTCACAAAAATGCTATTTTCTAAGGAGTCACGTGATCCAAAATTTTCCAAGTAATTTTACTTCATGTATGTTATTCATCCATTAATTCAAGGAACATGGTGTAACCATTATGATTCTCAAAACTCCACTGAATTATCAAGGCCAATAGCAAATAACACTAGAGTACATTAAACATGGAAAACTATCCAAATGAGTTAGTGCAGATGGTCCACTATGGCAGATAGGTAAGAAACTAGTTCATGACAATCATTTTATTCCTCATTTTCTAATTTGCTGACTGTCGTCTGGGGGCTGAGCTCAACTACTTTTGGTTCTTTGTTACAAGACCAGCAATACTTTTATTCTGGTTTCGGAAGAAGACTCATTTTGAGAAACTCAGGTCCAATTCTTTGTTTTTGGACTGAGATAATGTTGTAGTCAGGGTTTGCAAGGAAAACAATTTCATATAGATCACGAAATTTATAGATTTATTTTGCAATAGTTACCTAAAGAGTTGAACACAAAAATAGTGCAGGAAATCTGTTCACACACTAAAGGAAATTCATGGAATGAAGGTCAGAGGAGACCAGAAAATGCTCCATGTGGTAGGGACCCAGAAAAAAGCTGGGGTAGCTTGCGCATCAACTGAGGAACAAATAGGTTAGATATGGTATTTTTATACAATGGAAAGCTACTTAGCTATAAAGGATAACCTTGAGGCATTTTTGAAGGTAAATGGAAGCAACTTGAGATCATGCTATTGAGTGAAATGGTTTGGACTCACATAAGTGAACATCATGTTGACTCCCTAGTATAAACAACTGAAGGAGTTAGTGGGATCCAAAATGCACAATAGATACTGTGAAGTGAAGGGAGGAAATGTCTAAAAAGGGAAGGTGGTAGCCATTGTTAATTTCCTGTTACCTTGTTTTGAAGTCCTGTATCGTTTTCATTGTTTGGTTTTGTTTTGTTTATTCTGTTTTGTTTGATTTTATTATGTCTGATGGTATGGGCAACTATTGTGAAGTTAATACGAGATATTATGGTAGCCATTGTTGATTTCCTATTATCTTGGTTTGAAGTCCTGTATCGCTCTCATTGTTTTGTTTTGATTGGCTTTATTCTGTTTCATTTTGTTTGGTTTTATTCTCTTTAAAATAAAACTTAAAAAAATTAATAACCTAGCCTCCTAGTGGGATAATGCTTGTAACTTATTATATTACTAAAAACAACTTGATCTATATTGCTGAACACTGACTTCCAGTGAAAGGTGTGAGTATATAAGAGATGGTTGGGGGGGCTTAAGAGAACAAAGAGGATTAACTATTTCACCAAAAAGTGTTAGAAATGCAAAATACTACTATGTATTTAAAACTCACAATCCTAACAAAGCCCCAGGAGATACTTACATTATTTGTGTGTGTGTGTGTGTGTGTGTGTGTGTGTGTTTAGGGTCTCTGAATTCTTCAAAACTGAGAAAAACATATTTTAGCACTCTGCACTAAACACATGAAAGGTAATGTCATGATATTCTTATCTTAAAATGACGTGCAAGAGCATCTCTGGCCTAGGGTTGCTATAAAATGATGTGTAGGGTGCTCTTAGGGTGAACCTGGTTGGTAGAGTGCATACCCAGTACAGTTTAGCTGAATCATCAGTTTTTAAACATAAACCTGAAATTGCACTAGAACTTTCCAAGAATCATCAAATGCTGGCTTCTAATATGTTTTAAGGACTTAGGAATGACCTCGAAAAGACACTTTTACTTGCCTTCTTAATCAATAAATCCATTATATTTCTTTTACTTAAAATTATAATTTTACTGAAATCTCATTGAATTATAATAAATATTTCATATCTGTATTCAGGGCCCTTACAATCTTTTTTTGCTTCCTTTTGTTTTCTTTTTATTGCTTTTCTTTTTTATGTCCTTTCCATTCCTTTTCCTTCCCTACCCACACTATGGAGAGATAAAAGTATACAAACTACAAAAAGATAAAGTTCATGAAGAAAAGAAATGCAGTGGAATGGAGTACAGTGGAATGGAGTGGAGTGAAATGAAATGGAATGGAATGACAGTTCCAATAAATGTCCAAGGAAAAAGACAGTGTAAGTGAAAGACTTTATTAGAAGGTATGATGGATAACAAACTCCTATAATCTATGTAAAACACAAATTTTTAGATCCATACATCATAAATGTATGTATAGAAAGACCCTTAAACGTAGAGAAAATGATAAATATCTTATAAATATCTTTATTATGTATATCTATAATGTCTTCCATTTGTATCACTACACACATGGCATAAATTGTGAATTACGTACTTTATTATACATATATACCAAAGAGCAGAATCAAACCATTAAATTCAAAAGTAAAATCTCTGAAAGGGAGAGAAGATCAGCAACAAAAAACAAAGATACAGTACTATAAATGAGAGCTCAACAAATATATCTCATGAAAATCAAAATTAAAAGTGTCTGTTCTGAAAACCTCAGTAGCACAACTTCTGAAGTTAACGAAGGAAGAGGAAATTTGAATCCATAAGGAAAACAGATTAAAGAGAGAATATCAATTAATTTGGTGAACCTGAATAGGCATTTAATACATAAAAATAATAATAACTCATTGGATTTTAACAGCCACAATGAAATTAAAATACTGGATGATATTGACTTGGAAATCAAGAGGAAATTGATTTGAGTTCATATGGTTGGTTTTTTGCATAGTTTTGCAAGATAGTAGTGATATTAATTAGTTTAGGCAGCTCAAATTATGTATTCTCTTTAATTTAGTGTGCAGATAACAAAAAAATCAGGAATACTTTTTCCAAAACAATAATGAAAATCATAGAATTAAAAAATGAATTTAAAAGCAAAATAGGAGAAACAGTGAATAAATCAGAGAAAGCAGGAAAATTGCAAAAGATATGAACAAAGTAAATTCAAGTATTTTAGTGATAAAAATATGCATGTTTATGCTCCTTACATTTAGGAGAAAATATTATTTTATATTAGTGAAATTGTTAAATGTTATACATTTTGGTAGAAAACAATATGGCAATTTGACAGGCATTCTGATGTAATTTTATAGAAAGACCCTTAAACATAGAGAAAGTGATAAATACCTTACATAATTTAAAATTATTTTATGAAAAGGAAGGTGTTTTATTGTAATTACTAGTGCACATTGTTTGCAAAATAATGAATTTAATCATGGTGCTTCCATACATGAATAAAAACATACTCTATTCTCAAAAATATATAGTAACAAATTATGACAACAAATTATAATATAAATATATAGTGACAAATTATAATATATTATAATTATAATATGACCATTTGCTAGAAAAAATGCAAGCATTTGATAACTATAGAGATGTTGTAACAATATGACACAACTGTAGTAAAATAATATGACTATATTGTGCATGTTATAATTGTAGCAATAGTGTAAATACTCATAGAAAAAGTTTTAAACATTTTGAAATACAAAAATTGCTTATTTGGAATCATGCAATTATGACTGACATTACTGCATTTTTTCTAAATCTTTTACAATATAGTTTAAATTTAAAAAGTGAAAGAGGGATTCCTTGTTTGAAAAAAGAGCTCAGTTTGGTATGCTTCAGAATGTTTCTGAAGATAAATATTATAAGATTGACATCCTTTTTAGATGGTCTTTTTAGATCTACCTAAGTCCACTGTTCACAAGTATTATGGTTTAAATCTAAATGTCACCTCAAACCTTTGTGAGCTTATAGGTGGGACTTTCAAGTGACTGGATCATGAATGTGTGATAATAGATTAGTCCACTGATGGGTTTATACCTAGGTGTATTGTTGGAAGATAAAGTTTGGTGGGAAAAAGTGGGTCACTGTAGATGTGACCTCGAAGGATACACAATATGGATATATATATATATATATATATATATATATATATATATATATATCTCCATTGATGGCTTGCTGCTTTCCTGCCTGCCCTGCCATGGACTGTTTCTCCTCCGTGATGCCTGCCCCTCCACCATGCGGTCTGCCTTAGAGTCAGATAATGACTCAAAAAACTGTGAATCAAAATAAAATTCTCCTCCTTTAAATTGTGGGTGTTCAGTATGTTCTCCCTGCAAAGAGAAAGTAACTAGGACAACAAATAACAGTCTAATATATAACCACAGGTAAGTAAGACAAACACACATACCTTTCCCCTCACTGTATTTACCATTGTTTCTATCCTCAAAAAGTTATAACAAATTCAGATCTGCCTCCACTTCCAAATATTCTGAACTAAACACTAAATTCTTATTATTACTGTAACTTGGGACAGCATACTTCCCCTTTCTCTTTGTTTGATTACTTAACTGGGTGTGGAAGTTGGGTGGATAACCTCTGATAACGCCTTTTTTAAACTATCTGACTTCTATCACCTGTTCCTTTTATTTTATAATGAAGAGATATAGAATGACAGCCAATATAAATATTGAATTATACCATTTCAAACCTAAGTTATAAGGCTGGTAGAGCTATGGTAAGGTCAATAGAGCTGAAAGAAATTTGAGGGATGGCACTATCCCTTCTCTTTTGAGAAAAACTAAGCTCCAGGGACCAGTGCTCAATTTTTACTTAGAAATTTAGTAACAAAATTGAGACTGGAAAATTAAGGTTCTAGACCCTAAGCCCAGTAAGTAAAATAATATCCCCAATATGATTAGCAGAGTGGCTGGGTCACAGACATGGGGATAATACTTTTTCTACTATACTATACTATACCAATGTAATTAATTTTCGAGTTCATACAATTTTTACAGTGCCTCAAGGCTGTAGAGAAAAACAAAAGCAGACTTTTCCTTCAGAAGATTAATGATAATAGAAAATATTGATTGTACATATACTTCATGAAACATGTTTTGTCACAAACTTTAACACTCTATACATCATTCAGTTCTCACCACATTCTTATGGGTTGTATATTATTAGCTTTGCTTGGCTTTAAGTAGTAAATACAGATTTAGTAATATTGTAAACTACACAGTTCAGTGGAAGAATCATAATTCAGTTGGTTCTGAATTTGGGGACATTAAGTACTACTAAAGTTTAATATAAAAGAATGTAACTTGTAATGAACTTTCCACAAGACATTTTATGCTAAATGTATCACTTAACATGGACCTGATTCTTCTTGTCTATTTTCATGTCACAAAAGCATTGCTTTAAACAACCATGAATGAGAATTATATTGAAAGAGGTAGAGTATTTCTAATTTAAAAACTGAAACAGAGTGAATAGAGAAGAAACATGAAATAAAAGAATGGAGGTAGAAGAAAATGTAGGAACAACAAAAGTTTTGGAAAAAGAAGATAACTGATCTTGAGTTTACTCTAATTTCAGGCACTGCAGCCTACTTCCCAGTAGGTGGTGATAGAGTGTATGCATCTATAGTATTATCTGATATCTACAAAGGCTGACTTGGTACCCTTCCTTCCTACATCCAAACCAAAACATAGCACCTTACAGACAATAAGCTATGGGGAACTAAGCAATGGTTGATTAGTTTTCAATGATGCTTACTTTAATATAAATTATATTTTTGGCCATATTATGAGGAAAAGACTCCAAAATGCTCACTTTGTGAAGAAATATAAGAAAGACAGCATGAATTGAAATGCTTTATTCAACATTTTTCTCCTCAACTTTTCATTTTTATTTGTTTTTCTATGAGATGTTTCCCATAGCAACTTGGTAAAGTGTAAAAGTAGTTTTAGAAATTCAGGAGGACATATAATAAATGCAATATAAACAGATATTTGCAGACACTTATTTTCCTATGTTCTCAGATTACAAGAAAAAGTATTAATGATAAAATTTTAATCTAAAGTGATTATAATTAAGGATATACTCAAGTTCCAAATACTCAAAAAATAATTCATAGTTATACACACCCAAGAAACTATGCTAAAACTTAAGCATATATTATTCAGAAATTCTCCTCTAATGAAATGATACTTCTAGAAAAATATGATAAATAGTTCTAATTTTTATGTTTGAGATAAATAATAAATACAACAGCATGGAAAAGATGAGTGAAATAGAGCAAAAGAAACACAAAGCCAATGGAAAATAGTTCATAAAATCTCAACACAACTTCTGCTGGGTTTTCTCCTCTAGTCAAAAGACAAGAATTCAAATCAACAGATTTTGCACTTTTGACCAAGAAGGAATTCAAGAAATGTGAATCACTTTGGAAAACATCCTGTTTTTAAGTAACAACCATTTCACTGAAAAGAGAATTGTGAACATTAAGAAAAAGCCATGTCACAAATAATCAATTCTAAACTTCCAGTAAACTGTGAACAAAATATAAACATCATAGTAAGTGAAATATATTTTAAAATTACATTTCACTCTAATTCATGGAAAAGTCCTGTAGCATCTCTACCAAAGGAAACTAGGAAAAAGAATTTAAGCAAAGCTGCTTACTCAGGAGACCATGGCAACTGTGAGCTAAGATCATCTGTACTTAAGGAGAGGTCAGATGGAGTGAGAGATCATTCACTATTGAGGACTTTGAGTGGATGAATGCATTCATTCTGTCCCAAATGCTTTTCACTAAGAAAGAATAAACTAGCTACCATTGCCAAAATCAAGTTCATCTAAGGTAGTGGGTGAGAAATATTTCTAATGACCTTTCTCTTTAACAGGTTAAGTTTTGCCATCAAAATGGCTAAAATGAAAATGACAAAAAGTACCAAATATCATAGCTATGGGACAACTAGAGAAATCATTTTATCATATGTTCCTAGCAGGAGTTTTCATAATAGACCCAAACTGGAAACTGTGAAGTGGCTTTTGTCAGCAGAGTAATTTCATAAATTCTGGTATATTCATCTAAAGGAATAACTTGCTGTGATGAGAAGGAATTAAATTCATCTAGGTTCATCATGGAAAAATCCTCCAAAAGCATGGATTATCCATGCAAATACAATGTGATATAAAGGAAATTAGGCAAAAAGAATGTATACTATTTGATTCCCTTTGCCAACAATTCAAGGACAGACTAACCTATGGTTTTGCAGATCAGGATTGCATTGATCATTGGACCAGAGAACAGAGCCTATAAGGAGCAGGAAAGGATGGATAGGGGTCTGGCATGTATCAAGCTTTTAACTTACATCTTTCTCCAACAAATGTGTATTTGTGGTAAAAAGCATGGAGCAGTGAAAAGTGAGCAAGGCAACTTTGTTTCAGTGGGGAAAGTGGTTTATAAAAATTTCTAACCTGGAAACCTAATGTGACTTTCCATTTATAGAATAATGGGCTACATCTGCATCTTGCCTAATAACCTAGGGAAAAATATCATTGATTTTTGTCTCAAAACCAGGAGCTGTTATTCCTTCTGTTCCCAGTGAGAATTTCCATACACTTAGCTCCATTTCCTAATTTTTTCAAATATGTAGAGTAAGAAAATATTTAAGTGATACCATCAAGTGTAAACCACTTCATTGTGTGTGACAATTTTAAGTTTGAAAAGCCTTTGTGCACAGCGCTATTCTATCACCCAGTGAAGTGGGTTGTCAATGAGTACTGGGAGTGTAAATGAATTATCTAAGTACATGTCGAATGACTTTACACTTTGGACACTTGCTAAGTACTGTCTAACCACTCAGCCAGGACAATGGGTGACTTGTTTCTTCTTTCCAAAGTTATTACACGCACTTCCAAGCTACAGGCTTTTTCTACCCGGGTTTCATCTAATCTAAGATGGCAAAAATTTACAGTAATCCCAAGCAGATAGATGAAGTTAAAATATGCAAAACAGAATCTCAAAAGGCAGGCAGAAGTCTACTGAAGATCATAAAGTATGGAATTCTAGGAAGGCCATAGAGTAGACCAAGTTGGCAAATAAGAAGAAAACAATGAGAATACTTTACAAGAGTGAACATTTATGCAAAGGAACAAATTGGTAGAGTTGTACAATATGCATGACCAGTAAAGAACATTCACCTTTTCCAGATCTTTTTACAGGAAAAGGATATCGCAGAGACATTTTCAAATGTATATTCCACTTATGTGGGTGAGGAGATTAGAAGAAAGCTTGAATTTTTATTGTCATCTCAGAAAGAACAATTAAAATACATACATATGACTGTATAACAATGTTACCATATAATGAGCAGTAAGTATAGTCCAGGCTGTTGTATATAATGTGCAATGAATTGTAAAGTGTATACCCAGTAGCAAGTGGCAATCAGCCACATTTATAAAATATCATGAGACGCTGTGCTCAGGGAAAGCCTTTGCTGACAAAATATGTGGCACAGAAAGAAAAATAGTGGTGGGGTAATAGAAAAGTAAAAGTACTGCATATGGGTTGAAGTACGTAGAAAGCAGCAACAGCCATGGTCCTGATAAATCAGGCTTCCAGAATTAAAAGGCCATGCACTTCAGCCCAGATGCATTCACACCTTGAGGTGTGCTTGATAGGAATGATTGACAGGGCACTGTGCCATCACAGCACCTCTCAACATACATGCTTTGTCTTCATGGCTTGTGTCTAGATGTTCCTCCAAAGATACATGCAGTCATAGGTGGGGTTTTTTCAGAAGTGGCTGAATCTAGAGTGTGTGATGTTGGAATCAAGAGTGTGTGATTACTAAGACAGTCCACTGATTGCTTTGGCAAGGCCCTAATCCAAGTATCTTAGATATAGTGAAAAAGGGTTAGCAAGAAACTGCTAAGGTAGTATGGATGACTACTTTGAAGAAAATGAGACATTATAGTAAACATTGCTCATTTCCTGTTATCTTGTTTTGAAGTCCTGTAATAATTTCATTCTTTTGTTTTGATAGATTTTAGTCTGTTTTCTGTGATTTGATTTCAACATGTGTGAAGGTAAGGACAGCTATTTTGAAGAAAACAAGAGACATTATGGTAGCCATTGTTGATTTCCTATAGGCTTATTTTGAAGTCCTGTGGTGCTTTCATTCTTTCACTTGGATTGGTTTTATACTATTTTGTTTTGTTTGAATATATTGTGTATGAAGGTATGGACAACTATTTTGAAGAAAACAGGAGACATTATGGTAGCCACTGTTGATTTCATGTTGTCTTGTTTTGAAGTACTGTTTGCTTGCATTGTCCTGTTCTGATTTGCTTTGTTCTTTTCTGTTTTGTTTTATTTTTTGGGTTTATTTTTTTTTGTTCTCTTTAAAAAAAAAATTTAGAAAGAGGCTGCTAAGATCACTTGCTTGCTTTGCTGCCTTTGGCCTGTAATGAACTTTCTCCTCTGCAAAGGCTGTCTGGATGACACACTGCCTTGGAGCCAGTCAATTATGGATTGAAATCTCTATAAACTGTGAGCCAAATAAACACTTCCTCCTTTAACTTTGGGCATCATATATTTGTCTGAGCAATGCAGAGTGTAACTAAGACAGAATTTGGTACCAGAGAAGTAGGGCCCTTGATATGACTACCTGACAATGTGGTTCAGAAGCCTTTGGGACTGGCTTGTAGGAAGCGTGTAGAAAGTTTCAGAGATACCTGGTGAAAGAATAGAGCTAGAATGCCTGAGGTGGTTCCTGATGGGAGATTTTCATCAGAGTTCAGAAGATCACAATGCTGATAGCTGTTAAAGACCAAATTTGGAGGTTTCTGCTGGGAAGAAAAACTGCATTGGCTGTGGATTCTAGACAATGTGTGTAATACCATGGCAGAAAGTTTGTCTGCATATTGATCATGTCTGGATACTTTGCCTGACACTGAGATTAATGATGGCAGACTAATTTATCTTGCAGAAAAAAATTTCAAAGCAGGCTAATGTTAAGTTTGTGGCATGGGTATTGTTGAGGGCTTTTAGCCAGATTTACATTGAGCTCAGCAGAATAATTTAAAACATTTTAGAGTTTGTCAAGAAAGGAAACTTCAATAAAATTGTAGCCTACAAAGATAAAACAAATCACAAATTGATCACTGAAAAATCTAGCAAGAAAAAGTCAAGTCTTTGAAAAAAGGAAATTAGAAAATAATGGTCTGAGATCACAAAAACCAGCAGGACTCCACCCTTTGCAGCCTCGAAATTACAAAAGTGAAAGACTTTGCTTTGAGAAGAGAGACCCAGAGAACCATGTTCCAGAATGGCAGCAGCCTAGGGAAATTGTTAATTGGAATTTACTAAAAAGACTATTTTTCTTCCAGTGAGCGTGTTTGGCCCCTTTATCAAAGATAAGGTGACTGAGTGCGTTTATAGTTGTGTCTGTGCCTCCTTATCTGTTCCACTGATCCTTAATCTGTTTTTTTTTTTTTTGTTTGTTTGGCCAGGTCCATGCTGATTATATAACAGTAGCTTCGTAGTATGAATTTAAGTCAGGGATTGTGATGCCTCCTGCCTTGCTTCTGTTGCTCAGAATTGCTTTTGCTAGTCTAGGTCTCTTCTGGCTCCAAATAAATTTTTAGAATATGTTCTCTAGGTCTGTGAGTTATGCTATTGGTATTTTTGATCAGGATTACATTAAATCTGTATATCACTTTTGGGAGCATGGTCATTTTCACTATGTTGGCTCTTCCTATCTGTGAGCAAGGGATGTCTTTTCATTTTCTATCTTCTTTGATCTCCTTTTTCAGAGTAATGTAATTTTCAATGTAGAGTTCTTTTCCCTCCTTTGTTAGATTGATTCCTAAATATATCATTTTTTTGGATGCTATTGTGAAGGGTGTGGTTTCCCTAATTTCTCTCACAGTGAGTTGGTCATTTGTGTACAGAAATGCTATTCATTTTTGAGTGCTGACTTTGTATTCAGCTATGCTACTAAATTTGATTTTTAAATCTAGAAGTCTTTTGGTAGAGTGTTTAGGATCTTCTATACAGATTGTCATGTCATCTGTGAAAAATGACAATGTAACTTCTTCTTTTCCTATTCTTCCTTTCATTTCTCTTTCTTGTATAGTTACTCTGGCTAATGTTTCCAGCACTATATTGAATAGGAGTGGTGATAGTGAACATCCTTATCTTGTTCCTGATTTTAGAGTGAAACCTTTCAGTCTTTGTCAATTTAGTATGATGCTGGCTGTTGGTTTGTCATAGATGACTTTCATCAGATTGAGGTAAAGACCATCTATTCCAATTTTCTGTAGGGTTTTTATCATGAATGAGTGTTGGATTTTGTCAAAAGCTTTTTCTACATCTATTGACATGATCATGTGACTTTTTTCTTTGGCTCTGTTGATGTGGTGTGTTATGTTTATTGATTTGCATATGTTGAAACATCCCTGAATTTCTAGGATGAATCCCACTTGGTCATGGTGTATAATCTTCTTGATGATATGCTGCATTCTGTTTGCCAGTATCTTATTGAGAATTTTTGCATCTATGTTTGTTAGGGAGATTAGCCTGTAGTTCTCTTTTTGGGGGGCATTTCTCTGGTTTTGGTATTAGGGTAATACTTGCCTCCAGGAATGAGTTAGGGAGTATTGCTTCCCTTTCAATTTCATTAAAAAGATTGAGGAGTACTGCCATTAAACCTTCTCTAAATTTCTTGTAGATTTCAGCTGTGAATCCATGAAGACATGGGCTTTTCTTTGTCAGTAAGTAGTTTATTTAAAAACAAAACTAAACAACAAAAAAAAACCTGGAATCAAATAGAGGACCTTGTACTTGCCAGGCAGGCACTTATGCCTTCTGAGCTATATCTTTAGCCTGGTAAGTTTTAAATTACATTTTCAATCTCATTAACTGATACTAGTTTATACCTTCTTGATTCAGTTTTGGTAATTCACACATATCAGGAATCCATCTATTTCTTCTGTTTTCTATCTGATGAGAGTAAAGATTTTAAAAGAGAGTACTGATGATCTTCTGAATTTCCACAGGATCAGTAATGATTTCACCCTTTTCATTCCTTGCTGCATGACTTTGAGTCTTTTCTTTCCTTTTTTTGATGAAGTTGGCTAAGGATTTATCAATTTTGCTTATTCTTACAAGGAGCCATCTCTTTGATCCATTTATTCTTTGTACGGTTTTCTTAGTCTTCATTGTGTTAATTTCTGCTCTGTTCTTTATAAATAATAATTTAGTAATAGTAATAATAGTTTTGTCCCTTGTATGAGCTTTGGGCTTGTCTTACTCTTCTTTTTCTAGAAGCCTGAGGTGCAACATTATGTTATTTGTGCTCATTCTGTTTTCCTGATATGAGAAGCCATTGCTATTGACTCCCCTCTTAGGACTACTTTCATTGTGTCCCATAAGTTCTGGTATGTTGTATCTGCATTCTTGCTTAGTCAGGGGTATTGTTTAATTTTTTCCTTAATATCATCTGTGACCTGTAATTTTTTTAGGAGAGTATTATTTAATTCCCATGTGTTTACATAGCTTTTGCAGTTCCTTTTGCCATTAATTTCCAATTTCAATGCACTGTGGTCAGATAATATACACGGAATAATTTCAGTTCCTTTGCATTTACTTAAGCATGTTCTGTGGGTTAATGTATGGCCTAATTTAGAGAATGTCCCCTGTGCAGCTGAGAAGTATGTTATTCTGATGATGTTGGGTAGAACACTCTGAACAAATCCACTAAGTCCATTTGTTCACAAGTTTCTTTCAGTTCTGATATTTCTTTGCTGATTTTTTGTCTAGATGGTCCATCTCTTTGTGGCAATGGGTTATTAAGGTCTTCTATTACAATTATGTTATTGCTCACTTGTCTTTTCATGTCTATTAATAATTGTGTTACATAGTTGGGTACCCTCGTATTTGGTGCCTATATATTTATGGTTATAATCTTTTCCTCTTGAAGTTTTCCTGTAACAAGTATGTAGTGACCTTCTTAATCTCTTTTGATGATTCTTGGTTTGAAGTTCACATTGTCCACAAACAGAATAGCTATCCCTGCTTTTTTCTGGATTCCTGTTGCATGGAAGATTGTTTTCCATCTTTTGACTTTCAGTATATGAATTTCTTTTTGAGTTAAATGTGTTTCTTGTATACATTTTATTATTGGATCTTTTTTCTTGATCCATTGTGCAAGTCTGTTTCTTTTGATTGGTGAATTGAAGTCATTTACATCAATAGTTATAACTCATATGTATTGGCTTGTCTTTGTCATGATATTTCACTGCTGTTGGTTCCCTGCTTTTCCTTTCTGTTTAGTTTCTTGTCTTGCCTGGTGATTTCTTTCTGTTGTTCTTGGAATCGTGGTCTTTTTTATCTTTGTCTAGAATATCTTTTATTTTTATTTTTTTAATTTTATTTTAAAGAGAATAAAACCAAACAAAATAAAACAGAATAAAGCCAATCAAAACAAAACAGTGAAAGTGATACAGGTTTTCACAACTAGATAATAGGAAATCAACAATGGTTACCATAATGCCTTTTGTTATCTTCAAAATTGCTGCCAATTCCATCAGAGATAATAAAATCAAACAAAACAGAGTAGAATAAAACCAATCAAAACAGAACATTGAAAGAAACAAAACAATAAACAAAGCAAAACAAAACAGTGAGAAAAATATTGGATTTCAAAAACAAGACAGAAGGAAATTCTCCATAGTTGCTATACTGCATATTGTTATCCGATAAATAAATGTTCACACTACCAGTCTTAGATCTGCAAATTCAATCAAACAGTACAAGAATTCAGTTGTTTTTTTTTATCTCAGTTGCTATCAACTTAGCTTGTGATTCTTCAAATTAGTCAGTTGCTTGTAGGAGAAGGGAGCTCTTCTTGTTTCCCAGTCTACGTGCTGGCTGGCTTATGAGAAGGGCAAATCAGCTTCTTGTTTCTCTTCCTGGTCCTGCATGGCTACTTCTGGCTCACAAGAAGGTTGAGTTGGCTTCTTATTTCTCTTCCCAGCCTCACATGCCCAACGCTGGCTCTCAAGAATGGTGAGTAGGTTTCTAGTTTCTCTTCCTTGTCCCACATGACTCCTGCTGGCTCACAGGAAGCTAGAATATCTTTTAGTTCTCTTCATAGGTTTGGTTTTGTGGTCATAAATTTTTTCAGTTTTTCTTTGCCTTAGAAATATCTTATTTCTCCATCACATTTGAAAGATAGTTTTTCAGGGTTTCAACAATCTGAGTTGGAAGTTATTTTCTTTCAGGGCTTAAAATACTTCAGTCTGAGCTCTTGACTTGAGGATCTGTGTTGGGATGTCTGCAAAAACTCTGATGGGCTTTCCTTCATAAGCAACCTATTTCTTTTCTCTAACAGCTTTTAATATTTTGTTCTTGTTCCAAATTTCTGGAATCTTGATTATTATATGGCTTTGGGTAGTTTTATTTTGCTCATGACTGTTTAGAGTTCTATATGCTTCATTAGTTTGTATGTCAAATTCATTATCCATGCTTCAGAAGTTTTCTACCATTATTTATGTGAATTTTTTTATGGCATTTGCACTGTCTGCAGTTTTCTCATTAACCCCAATCCATCTTATGTCATTATTCTTTGCTTTATCTTCTATCTCTTGGATAGATTTTTCATGGTCTCTTGCTATTTTTAAGATAACTTTTTTTCATGATCCCTAGCTGCAATTCTGTCTTTAAGGTCTGAAATTCTATCCTCTCTTTCATTCAGTCTATGGCATATACTTTCAATGGAACTTTTAATGTGCTGGATTTCTGTTTGTACCTGTTTCATGGATTCCATTTCTATGCTGTGTTGGTCATGTTTTGTTTCCATCATTTTTCTATTAATCTGTGTCTTATTATCTTTGATTTTAAGCATCATTTCTTTTCGTACCTGAGAGATCATTTTCTCTATAGCTTCTACCACTTGGTTTTTTCAATTCTGCTGCTATTATTTCAAAATTTTCAGGGTTTGCCTTCCAGTTTCATCTATCTCAATAAATTCCAGCTTGCCTTGGGTGAGTTGGGGGTTGAGGGTTGCATTTTGCTTCTGTCTTGTCATTTTCTATTTTGTCTTTTTTATTTTTTCCTATGTTGGAACTTGCCAATTTCTTATGATAAACAGCTTTGTCACTACTATTAAGGCCTCCCTAGATGTCGTTCTTCAGGAACGTCCTCTAGATGTAGGTGGTTCTTTATAGCTAGTCAAAGAACCTACCTTCCCAATTTGTAAAAGATACAAAGTTATTATTTGGCTGAGCATCCTATCCTTTGGTCCTAGGTTATGGTGATGATTATGACCCCAAACAATCACAGTGTTATCATACAGAGGAAAAATCTTATTATAACATATATGACATCCTGGCTAATGTAGCACAGTTAGTAAAAAAAAATAGTTTCAAATTCAGCTTAACTACTCACAAGCTATGTTAAACATTAACCTGCTGTCTCCAGCCACAGGAGCAAACTCTAAAGTTATAGAACAAAATCAAGCATATACCATGTATTTGTATGTGGTGATTTTTCTCCATAGTGGAGTGGTTTAACACTACTGTTGGGGCAGAGGAGTTAAGATGAATAAGGGACAGGATAAAGTGATGAATGAGGTCAAATAAAGTAGAGTTAAGGCTGGAGGCCAAATGATGATCTCCTAAGTTTTGGGAAATTGGAGGATACATGAGGGAAAGAATGAAATAGATTGTAGTAGAGTAATCAGAAAGGGAAGAGAAAATGTTTACTCACTTTAAAGTTTAAATTCAAGAAAGAAAGAGGATCAACAGAAAAAAATGAAAAGGAAAAGTAAGAAATCTAAACAGTGAAAAAAGAAGGAAGAAAGGAAATGAGACCAAAAAAGAAATGAAGAAAAGAAATTTTTAAACAGGAGACCAGAGAAAGAGAGGAGAAAAAGAAAAAATGCCCCAAAACAAAAATAACCATGAAACACAAAACTAAACAAGACAATATCCAACCAGACAGGAAAGGGTTAGCCAATCAGACAAGCAAGGGAGAATAAAAGTAGTAAAATACCTCTGGTGTTTACAGTTCTGTGATAGTGTTCATGTTAGATCCCAGAAATGTGCTGGGTATGGAGCTGATCTAGGCCTCTGGTTGGGACTGGTGAAGTTCTCCAAAATCCAACTGCTGGCTGGCTCCTTGCTGCTGCTTCAGACACTTTCATGTTGCTTTCTCACTGTTTACTCTGCCCTACAAAGGCATGTGTGTGCCTGCACGCTCAGGACCCATCTCTCTTGGGTCTCCTGGGGTCCTGGTCAGTTTGCCTGCCAAAGCCATCTGTGTGCCCACATGCCCAGGCCCAACTGTCCTGGTTTTCAGTGGGTTCCCAGTAAGTTTACTTGCCAAAGTAACTAGGTCATTATCCCAGAATTCCCTCTGATCTTAATTACATGCATGACATTTAGTACATATTCATGAACTTTTACTGAGATGGGAATACAGTGAAGGTAACTGAAGATCAGACTAAGAGATTCAACACGCGTGTACTCTTGCCTACAGCATCTAGATCTCCTGGGTTTTTGTTATTTTATTTTCTACCTCTAGAGCAATGGAAGGAGGAATAGATCCCGCTTAGAATTAAATTGGTGGGAGGAAGTGGATCCCTCAGCTCCATTGTTTCTGACTGTACTTATGCAAACACAAATATGTATGCTGCACATCCGTGTATATTGCATAAGATATATGTAAGCGTACATAATTGCATTATCTTTTGCTTCTATCTTAAAGAACTTTTACATTTAAGGGTCATATTTTAGTTATCTTTTACTTCTATCTTAGACAGCTTTTGTATTTAGGAGTAATATTTGAATTATCTCTGTGTGCGTGTGTGTACGTGTGTGCACGCGTGTGTCTGATACCTAAATTGCCTTGACTTAGGATAGGCACCTGAAAACATTCATTAACACTAAAACAGTGTTATATTGCATGCTGAGATACTTGACTGATCAGTGAATAATCCCAGACACCTAAGGTTCATCTTCACTGCTTTTTTGTCTTTCTTATGTTAATTCATCATCTTTTGTTTTGATTGAATTCATGCAAAACATCAATAGCCTGGATTTTTAACTCAGAGTTGTGTTCTCTACTCTGAGTGTCTGAAGATTTGACCTCTCTGTAAATCAAATCTATGAATTTTGTGATAATCTCTATTCTTATACTTTTCTTTGCCATTTATGTGCATCCACAGAAGTGGAGGGAATGTATAATCTCAAATAACTACAATATGATATTTAGAGCACAAACCCAAACTGAAGCAGAAGAAAAGTCATTATTTAGTCAGTATTGTATTTAGTTATATCTTGATCTTTATCTTAAGAACACATAAATTTTTAATGAAGTCAATAAAATCATACATGCAATAGTTCCCAGTACTATTCTGCTTATTTCATAACTATGCCAATAAGTATACTTTCAAGACAACAATGAAAGAGGAAAAAATATCAATCATTTATTTTTGTGTATTCTACTTTATTAATTTTCAATTTTAAGTTGTAATATTTCAAACATAGAAAACTAGAATGAGAAACATAATGAACAGCCTCTAATTCACCACTAAGCTTTGTGAAATAAAATTATTGCATCATTGAAATCTCAAGATACCTTTCCCATTTTAAATTCTACTTCTTAGAGTACTGAATTATGGGTTTATTTTCTCCTTTCAAGAACTTGTGCAATTGTTAAATTTGCATATATTCATATATAATATACAACATTATTTTTGAAGTTTTAAAAATACTCATGTGAATAGTGTCTTAATCCATATATACTGTAGTTTACTTTTTTTAATGAATATGTTTTGAGAAGTATCTGCTGATTTATATAATACTAGTATACTCTAGTATACTTGGTTACACTGCTACAGTGTTATCTATTATATGATTATATGACTACTATATAATTATGTAGACTTAGAATTTTAGTTATGAATCCTAAGTTCTGCATTATCCAGCTTCCTCAGCACTGACATACAATACCTAATAACCACAATTTAAGAGAGAAGAGGTTTAATTTGCCTCAGATTTTGAGTTTTGGGGGGGATTTGGCACGTGGTTGACGTGTTCCAAGGCAGAAACACTGTGACAGAAAGGCAGGGAGAGCTAAAGATGCATCTTAAGTCATATCTCAGGAAGCATACTGGGAAAATAGTACCAGAAAGGAAGAGGCAAGCAACTCAACATGAACCTCAAAGACATGCTTCCCCGACTCATGCATAAACACCCAGTAGTGGCTCCATCAATTTCCTAGGGAGATCACAAATCCAATTAAGTTTACATTGCACCCTAAAGAGTGTTAGTTACTTGCAGTTTTTGATTATTATAAAACAGAAAACTGCCATGTGTAGTACATGACTGTTGTTGTATGTGTGAATGTTTCTCTAATAGACTTGCTGAATCTTAAACAAGTGCATTTTTAAGATTATTCAAATTTTCAAATGGCACTTCATATTGATTTACCATTTACATCAGCAACAATTTGAATGCAAGTTCTCATTTCTCCAAATATTCCTCATCTACTTGTAAATTATTTCCAATCTATTATGAGTAAAATGGCATTTTAGTTTCCTTAAACATATATATGACCATTGTAGTCAGTTTTTTATTGCTAATAGCACAAAAGCACATAGCAGCTACGTTATAAAGAAAAGACATTTATTTTGGCTAATGGTTCTGGTCCTAAATTGAGAGCTCACATCTGGAGATGACCTTCTTAATAGCAGAGTCCCAAGACAGCCCAGGGCATCATGTGGGAAGAGTTATGAATCTAGAGCAGCCTACCCAACTGATTTTTATAGGAGGCTCATTCTCTGGATAACCCATAATCCATTACTTGCACGAATAGACTAATTCACTTATGAGGACAGAGTCTTAATCTCTTAATAAAGGTCCCATCTGGTCCCACCTCTTAATATCACATAATTAAAATTAAATTTCAATGTGAATGTCAAAGGGAAAATAATAATTCAAACAATAGCAGTTTCTTATTGTTATTGAGATGGGTACTTTTTCATGTTCATTGGTCATTCATATTTCTAACTCTCATAAACTTTTCTCAATTATTATAGAGGGTAGTGATTACCTTTAATTAATTTTAATAAATTATTTTTAATTCTCAATACTACTTTCTGTTTATTATATGTATTACAAATAGTTTTTGCCAACTCCTGTGATGTGTTTTTGCATTTGTTTATTACACCTTTTGCTGTGAAGAAATTAAAAATTTAAATATAGCAAATGAATTTGTTATTTTCCTATCTATTGATTTTTCTATATCTTGTTTAGGAAATCTTTATTTACCCCTCCAAACATACATTGTTCTAAATATGTGGAAGTTTGATTTCTCTCATTCAGGTCTTTGATCTGCATGAAATCAACTTATGAACATTATAATTTGTTGACATAGTTTCATTAGTTTTATAAATAGCTACTTTGCCTAGATGTTGCTTACATATTTTTCCCCTAGATTATTGCTTTCAGGGGTGGGGGTGGGTGGGGGGAGTGATAATGAATCAGCATTCTAGGCTTTTCATCCTTATTTCAGCTAAAAACACCTCCTTTTTATTAATACGTATTTTCAGTACACAATGTTTACATCCTTTCTGGGGAATTGTTCATGTACAGAATATATCTTAACTCCATTTTAATACCCTCCCCATACATCTCTTAACACTTCCTTTTATTTCATATATCTTTGCAATACATAATGTTGACATTTCTTGTGCGAACCTGGTACATACTCCTAATTCCATTCTTATTTCCCTTTTCTCCCTTTGTCCTCTCTGATTCTTTTTCCCACCCTCCATGTCTGATCCCCTTTCTCTTTAAGAAAGATCTGCCTGCTTCCTACTGTCTTTTATTTTGCTCTTTATTTATACTTTAGGTTTCTCATGAAAAACTGTGTGATATTTAAGGTTGTATGTCTTACTTATTTCACTTAACATTATGGTCTCAAGGTGCATAAATTTTGTTACAAATGACTCATTTATCTTTCTTCTTGGCAGAGTAGTAATCTGTTCTGTGAAGCACTACATTTATATTATCTGTTCATCTGTTAATGAACATGTAGGCAGCTTCCAAGATTTAGCTATCATGAATTTCCTGCTATAAACATGAGTATGTATGTTGCACTGTAATATGATAACTTTAACTTTTTCTGAAGATACCTAAAAAGAGAATAACTGGCACAATTTGAAGTAGTTTTAGGTTTTTGAGGAGGCTCCATACTGATTTCCACAGTGGTTGTTCTAATTTACATTCCCTCCTGCAGTGTAAAAGAATTCTTTTTCCCCACAGCCTCACCAGCTTTTGTTATTATTTGATTTCTTGATGGCAGCCATTCTTTCTGGGGTAAGATAGAATTTCAGTATTGTTTTAATTTGCATTTCTCTGACAACCAGTGGTGATGTGCATTTATGTATTATTCTTTTTCTACGAAATATCAGTTCATTTCATTTGCCCAATTTTTGACTGAGTCTTTTATTTTGAGGATGTATGTTTTTGAGTTCTTTTTATATTATAAGTATTTGTCCTCTTTCAGAGGTATAGCCAGAAAATATTTTTCCCAGTCTGAAGGTTACCTTTTAACTCTGTCAATCTATTTTGCTGTGCTTAAGCTTTTTAATTTGATATGATTCCATTTGTTGATTGTGGAACCATTTCCTGTGCAACCTGGAAGCTGCTCAGAAATTTCTTGCCTATGCCTATGACTTAAATAGTTTGACCTATTTTGTCTTTCAGTAAGTTAAGAGTTTCTGTTTTAACATTTATACCTTTGATCCATTTTGATTTTAGTTTAGTAGATGATGAGAAATGTAGATCTAGATTCAATCTTCTGCATGTGGATAGCCAGTTTTCTCAACTTCTTTTATTAAAGAGGTTATCCTTCCTCTAGTACATGTTTATGGCATTTTTATCAAAGATCAAATATTTCAGTGCTCTTGGGATTGTTTCTGCATCCACTATTCTGTTCCACTGATTCTCATGCTGTTTTGGGGCCAGTCCTATGGTGTTCTATCACACTAGCTTTGTAATATAATTTCAAGTCCAAGATTCTGGTGTCTCTCACTTTTCTCTTTTTTACCCGGGATTGCTTTTGCTATTCTGAGTCTCTTCTGTTTCCATCTGAATTTTAGTGTTGTTTTCTCTTGTTCTGTGAAGAGGCTGCTGGATTTTTTAAATAAGAATAGGGTATAATTGACCATTTTCTAATGTCCTCTTCAATTGCCTTTATGAGAGTGCTGTATTTTTTGTTGCAGAGGTCTTCCATTTCCTTAGTCAATTTCAAAGTATTTACTTTTTCTTTGTGTTATTGTGAATTGTATTTTTTCCTAATTTCTCACCAATTTTATATACTGAGACACTAAAATTTCCTTTGACATAAAGTAGGTAATATTGAAACCACTGCCAGCATGATAATCGTACAAGCTGATTTGAATTTGATATGGAATCTAATTTTGCACTAAACTCTTAGTATTAGAGTGATATGAAATGAGTTACTTTATCTAAGACTCTTTTTCTGCAAAAAATTACTAAAATTATCTTTCAACCATCTTAAATTAATAATTTAGAAACATCTATTCCAATGCCTGATACACAGATGTTCCAATACTTTTAGGAAGTTTACCTTGTCAGTGAGAGGACACAGCAATAGCTTGAGTGAACTAGAACAAATCAATGTGAATATTTGTCTAGTTTCAGCATTATGAGATGAGGATAAATGAGAATGAGAATCTCGAGTTTTGAAAGTGAACAATATGCATGTCTGTTGAGATTATAGGACCAGCTTTCTAGGTACTTTGCTGACTTCTAGGTTAGGAAGTAAGGGTTCAGGATGTCCATCTGGGGCAAAGAGAGAGACGGACATGCCTCTCCAGGGCTTAGGGAAGGCTGGCTTTCTTTTAGTTCTGCAAACCCAGGCTGTTCACTGGCTGAAGTGAACACTTCTAATGGGAATTGTTGGGAGTGAGGAAATTTTTGTGCCTATCCATGAAGATCAAAGAGAGCAGGGAACTGGCCCAGGATGACAATTAGGAACAGTCTAGATTTGGTAGATGATAGGATAAAATTTGACCCTTTCTTTTTCTTCTTTTTTTCCTAGTATCATCTCTTCCAACAGTCTTAAATCTTCAAGTAGGTTTTCAAAATTACAGCTAAGTCTCAGTTATGTCATTGAAAAGTAGATAGATCTCACCACTTATCCTTATGTGTAAATGATACAGGGAGACAACAGTGACACCTTTCTCTCCTTAGAGTGAGCAGAAGTGACCAATGCAGTCAAATAACAAATGTTTCTACTAAAATAGATGGTGCACTCAGCAGTCAATGCATTTGAATTGGGAACATGTGGAAGTTAGAGTGGGAGAAATAAGGATGCTTTGAGAAACACTTGAGGCACTGACCTTGGAGTGTTTCCTGAATACCCAGGACACACTAACTGTGACCCACCTGGAGAAAGACATTAGGGACTAATTTCAATAAAAATGTGGATCTGGTACCATAAAAATAAGTCAAGAAAAAAAATTAAGGGATTATTTGAAAAGCCTGCATTTTATAGATTAAATGAATGTGAGAAGACTAAACAAATATTAAGTCTGATGTGTATACTAGAAAGGTAGAATTTAAAGCAAGAGTAATGATACCAGAAATACTATCTATACCAAAAATTTCAATCAGTCTCTCTTGTTAGAGCTTTTCCTGCTTCCCTGGTGAATCTATTCATTACACACTGAGACATAAACCTAGCATTACTGGGGATGTCATAATCTGTATAATTATTAGACTGTAAAACCTAGAGAAGAATAAATTGAATTCACATTATTGAATGTCTACTACATGCCTGAAACAGCCCTAGACACTGGCGTACAATGGGAAGAAAATCAGATTTGGCCCCCACATCTGTGTAGCTTGGAGGGTTATAAGAGACTATGTGCTAAAATGATAAATGAAACAGGATTCAGTGATTCATTCCCATGCTCCCAACTACTCAGGAGGCTAAAGCCGAATTGCACTTTTGAGGCCAGCCTGGGCAATTTAGAAAAAGTCTGTTTCCAAATAAAAGTAAAAACATAAAGTGCTTCAGATATAAGTCAGCGATAGAGTACTTGTCTAGCTTGTGTGAGGCCCTAAGTTTAGTCTTCTGAACCACCCAAAAGTTAAATGAATAAAATAAAGTGATAAATGAAGCCAGTACAGTAGTGATGTAGAATGGAAGATGTCACAGACTATAGCACAAACCAGTGCCAAATACAAATAAATGTTACTGAAAAGTCTGGAAGAGAAAATTATGTTTAATAGATGAATTTTAAAATATCAGAACTCAGGAAAATTTTATTATGAGCCATTGAAATGGTCATTTGGAATCTGGCCATCTCAGTCATCTGTGAAATATAATATGTGCCATACTTCCATACACAGAGGTAGTGGAGGAAGCCAGCAGGATTGTGTGTGTGCTTGTAGAGTTTACTCTTGGTGGTGCCTGACAACCATGATGAACTCAGGTAAACAGTTCCTATAAACAATTTAGAAGGATACAAAACGTGCTGTGGTAGTGTTGGTTACTTTTGTATCATTGCTGAGACAAAATACCCAACACCAAAATTTAAAAAAGGAAAGGTTTGTTTAGCTCACAATTTGTGGAAGCTTCAGTTCAAACTCAGTTGACTCCAAGGCAAGGTGACATGGGAGAGGAACAACAGTGCATAGCAGCTGGAAGATAGCAAAAGCATCAAGAGCGAAAATGGAGGAGCACGAGAGAAGACTCTTTCTGTCGCTTATGTTGTATGTAGTTTACAAACCCTAGGTTGGGTGTAGCATTCACACCTATAATCCCAGCATTGGACTATGAATCAATCACAAACCCTGGAAGCCTACCCCCATGGCTATATGATGTTTCAGGAGACATCTAAACACAAACTAACATTTCATCCCTGGTCACCCAAAGATTCATTCACATCCCTTTATGCAAAAGGCATTGAGTCCATCTCTAAGAGTTACCAAAATCTTTAGTTTCAGCACTGCTGAAAAGTCTAAGTCCAAAGTCTCCTCTGAGATTTAAGGCAAAGTCTTATCTGTGAGCACCTATACAAATGAAAGCTAAGTTAAACACTTCCAACATACAATAGCACAAGATAAATATTTTTCTTAAAAATGTTACAAACAGGGGAATACATGGGAATGGGACTAAAGCAAGTCCAAAATCAAGCAAACAAACAGTAAGTCCTGTAATTCCATGTGGAATAGCTGAAGCAATCTGTGATAAGTTGTGAGCTCCAAAAGGCTTGTGTGACTCCATCCCTATGGCACTTCTGGTGGTTATAGCTTCCTGGGGTTCTCTCTTAGGCCCGTTCTACTCAATTCTTGCAGGCTTCCTTAGATGATCCATGTTCCTGGCTTTTTTCAAACTTCTGGGTTCTCCACTGCACCTTTGGCTTCACACTCACACCTTCACACACTGCCCTCTCAGGGGCACACTGCCTGGCCTTCCAGACCTTCTGAAATCTAGGTGGAAACCTTAAACTCATAATTCTTGCATTCTGCATGTACCTAAAACCAGCACCATGTGGATGATGCCAAGGTCTGCCGCCAGCTAGAGCAGTAGCCAGGCTTTCTTCTCTCTTGGCTGTAGGGGTTGAGTACTTGGATGGCTGAGCACTCTGAACCTGATTCTGAAGAAAAATTCTCTATGCCACTGCCATTCTGGAACCTGTTGTGGCTGATGCTGCCATTCTAGAACATGGTGCTCTGTGACTTTCTCGTCAGAGCAAAGTCTTTCACGTTTGCAATATTCAGGCTGCAAAGGATAGAGACTTGCTGCTTTTTGTGATGTCCACAGGTTATCTTTTCTATTGTCTTGTTCTTTCTCAGCAGTCAAGATCTGCTCAGCTCTAACTTTGCAGTCTATAGTTTTACTGGAGCTTCCTTTCTGGCCAAACTCACATTTTAAATCATTCTGCTGGGCTCTTTGCTCTGATTTGCAACATAAACCTGGCTAAAAGTCCCCAACAATAGCCTTGTCACACACTCAACATTCAACTGCCTTGAAATTTTTTCTGCCAGATTAATTAGTCTGCCACCTTAATCTTAATCTCAGGTAAAGCCTCTGGAGAAGAGCAAAATGCAGATAAACTTTTTGCCAAGCCATAACACACATCATCTGAACTCCAACAGCCTATGCAGTGTTTCTTTCCAGCAGAAACTTCCCAAGTGTGGTCTTTACTGGCAGGATTTCTATCAGCTTTCTGGTCTTCTGAGCTCTGACCAGAATCTCTCATACAGAACAGCCTAAGGTGTTCCAGCTCTACTCTTTCAGGAGATAGCTCCAAACACTTTCCAAACTCTCCTCACAAGCCATTGCCAAAGGTTCTTGAACCACATGATTAGCTGCAGTCTCAGCAATGATCCTGCTTCTCTGATACCAAATTCTGTTAGTTAGTTTTATCTCATTGCTGAGACAAAATACCTAACACTCAAATTTAAAGATGGAAAGGTTTATTTAGCTCACAGTTTATGGAGGTACAGTCCATACTCAGCTGACTCCAAGACAGGGTGGCATGCCAGAGGAACAAGAATTCATGCTGCTTGGAAGACAGCAAAGCACCAAGAGCAAAAAGGGGGTAGCATGAGAGAAGGCTCTTTCTGTCCTTTATATTGTATGTAGGTTACCAACCCTAGGTTGGGTGTAGAACTCACATCCATAATCCCAACGTTGGACCATGAATCAATCACAAGCTCTAGAAACCTGCCCCAATGGCTACATGAGCCTTTGGGGGAAGGACATCCAGACACAAAGCATAATTCTGTTTTATGATTTTTATTTGTTTTGACTCCCAGTGTTAGAAATCTGCATCATGCATTTTATGCTTATGTAAAAAAGAATATAATTGATGTACTCCTACAGGTATTTGTTTTTATAGCCTAGTAAGCCATTAAACAATCTCCTTTAGCTATTGTTGATTTAAGATTTGTATATTTGATTAAGGTTTGATTTAAGATTTAAGATTTTTTTTTAATATGAATTGTGGGTTTTGAAGATAGGTCCTGTGTGAGTATGAAACATTAATTCCAAATCTGCTTATCTAATTCCTAAGCACATTCTGGAGTCCTGGATACATGCATGTATTTCACAGCCTAATTAATAATTTTGTTGCTAGAAAAATCTTCAAAGACCTCTCTGTCTCTCTTAAAATTGGTTCTGATTTCTTCTTATTTTATGAGAGTTGATATCACATCTGAATTATATGTTTAATTGGTAAGAAATTTAAAAATTGTGGCATACAAAATGACCCTGGTCTTTTGGAAGTAGAGTACAAGTTTTACCTTTTAAGAAACATGTGGGGCCAGACATGTCTTGTGCCCACTTACAAGAATGGAATAAATGTTTCCAAATGATCTGCATCTTTATAAGAGTACAAAGAACACCCAGGGGTCATAGCTACAAGAAAGGTAGAGAGATAAAGGAGTCCACATGTCCTTTTATGTAGCAGGAATATTTAATTCCTATAATTTTGCCTTTTTACTTCATATGTAATGGACTTCACTGCTCTTGCCTTACCTACTAGCATGTGTATACATATTAGCTAGTCTATAATCACAATAAGGTATATGAATAGTTTCTAGTTCACTAAAGTATTTATGTTATTAAACTTTTTAAAATAATATTTTGCTATGCTGTGTTGCTTCTGTACACATTTCATAAAATATTCAGGATAAGTGCATACATACAGTTAAAAGTAACTCATTTTCACATGTAAAATGACAAAAGAAAGTTATTATTTTGCTTCCATACTTTATTTTCCTAGTTTTATTCTTACCCATATTTCTTAAAATACATAAAATACAAACAATAGTATATTGTTCAATTTTGCCCTAGGAGCACAGTAAATGTGCATATTGTATAGTATATGTAAAAATTTAGAATGGGTTTGCCTACTTCACAAAACCGTGATTAGAAAAATCAATTATTTTAAGAAACTTCATGAAAAGTGTGATGATTAACTTAGAGTTCTAATCAACCCTGTTACTGTTGAGCATGCAGATTTGACAAGTTTCTTATGAAAAAAATAAAAGACTAGTTTTGTTTTGATAATCTCACAAGGATAATTTCAAATGCTTTTACAGAACAGCATGAGCAATTTAATTTATTTGTTTATGCTGAGTTTTATTATATTTGAGAAAAGGACTAAGTCCTGACGTTAATCCTCAATGTCTCTGAAGTGCTTAACTCTCTGATGCCAGTGCCACACCTTGGCCAGTGTCATGGATCCCACAGAGGCACACTTCCCTAATACTCTTCCCTGCTGAATTAGTCCTCAGATGGGCTTGCATCTCTCGCCTCTGATTCTGAGTCCTTTATAACACCGAACTCCCTTAAAACTGCAATGTGAAATATTTGATTTTTTTTCATTGTCCATTTTAAATTCATTTATATAAATTAGCTCACTAACAAATTCATTGAAAGAAACATACACCTAGTACTAGCACTATATTTTTAAATACTTTTTAAAATATCACTATCTACTTTTTCCTCATAAAATACAATTATGGACTGGATTTTGTCACCTCAAAGTTTATACAGTAAATTCCTAACCCTCAGCACCTCAAAATATGACTGCACTATATTTAAAACTAAGGTTTTAGGCTATTAAATTGAAATGAGGCTCATAATCCAATAATCTTAGAAGCAGGAGGGCTACCAAGGATATGTGCCTATGGCAGAGGACACATGGGGACACGGTGAGAAGGCAGCCATCTGCAAGGCAAGGACAGGCCTCAGGAGAAACCACCTTTGCTGCAAATTTAATCTTGGACATGGTGGCCTCCAGAGCTGTGAGAAAATAAATTTATATTGTTTAAATCACCTACATAATGTAGGTGTTTTACTATTGGGGCAATTCTACCAAATATATATTCTACCAAATATATATATATATATATATATATATATATATATATATATTATAATATATATATTCAGTAAATACCAAAAGAAATCAGTAATTATAAAAGTAGTAATTTGTCCTGAATTTAAATTCTTAATAACATAGAAAATATCAGAGACAACACAAAAATGGATTTTGATGAAATCTTCTCACATAAAATTTTCCCTCCTTCTCTAAATCTAGCCAAGTTCACCTACCTAATTTTCTCTGCTGTGCTGAGTCACCCAGCTCCTATTGGGAACCTGGCTAAGATCCCAACTGCCCGTATGAGAAAAACCGTGAAGGATAAAATAAGATGCAGAGACAAATTTAGTAATGCATGATGGGGGGCTAAGAGGTCAGTGCCTCAGAATGCTCAAAAACCCAGATACTCTAAACCACTATTCTTTTGGTGTGTACAATAAAATGGCGGTATTCAATGATAGGAGGGTAGCAGAAGAATCCAGGTCAGGTCAGCAGAAGATTCCAGGTAGGCAAAAGATTCAGAGGTTGATGACACCGCAGGCAACAGACAATCCTGGGATGACTCAAGAGGGTGGAAATGATCTTATTCTAAGAAAGATCTTACTTTGGAGTGTTCTTTCTCATTTTAGTAGTCTTAGTTTTGTCTTGGTGGGTGAAAGAGCGTGGCCCATTCCAAGAGTTAATGGGAAGTCTCAAACGGGTGATACCATAATCCCAAGCCTCCATTTATGCCTTAGCCAATGTGAATTTGTGGTCCCCAATAAGCTCTCATCTCTGGCTCCATCACCACCTGTGTCCTACATTACTGAAAATAAATATATTTAAAATAAAAATCTTATTCTTCTTCCAAGCCCCACATTTAAATCAAATATGACTATAGCTGTTTATATAAAGCTTACTCAGTCCATCATTTATCTTTTCCAGTGACACCTGGGACACCAGCATGTAAGGTTAGATTTAATTCCCCTGATGTTTATTGTACTCTACTATTATCTTAAAATATTCTGATTATCTCCTGACAGGGGCTACACCATAGACTTTAAAATACAGGGCCTGGAATTTAATCAATAGCATAGTTAGGAGGTGTTATATCTAAATGGTTTGTCAAATGAATTTACATTACCTGATTCTTCTGATTTGAATACAAAAACACACTCAGTTTGGGAATCAAAGTGTGCAAGCTTACCTGTGTTTTGAAATTCTGCTTGGAGTTGGTTCAGTTTTGATTTCGTGACTTCTGTACATTCATAGATATCAGATCAAACTTGAATGAGATCTGGGACATGTTTTCATCTTGAACTGCAGCAGAAAAGTAGAGATGAAAATGAATGTCTCATTCTATGTCACATCAGACGCTGTTGATTCCTGATACAATTTCTAATCAAAACATTCTCAACAACACATTTATTTAACTCCCCAATGTCATTTAGAAAGCTCTTTGATCTAAGTAAATTGGATAATCTCAAACAATTCTGCATAATATAGACAAAAATAAAATCTTAGGAAGAATTTATTTAATCGCTTCTGCCATTACTGTAACTTTTGCCATTACTGCAATTATTATTTTATTTGCATTAAATATTTTGCTTATTTAGAGTATTTTATAGTATATGCACATGTTTATATATAGGTAGTCAATGTATATAAACTATAAGCACACATATATGTATGTATATAATTATAAAGGCATTATTTTTACAGAAAAATTAGTTATCATAAGAATTAAAGCAATTATACTGAATTCTTGCTAAAATGCCTTCTGTCTCATGAAAATTTATTCCAGTTTTAATTATTTTATTTTATTTTTATTTTAGAAAGCAAAACAGAAAAAAAGATAGAAATAATACAGAATTTCAAAAAAAGATAAAACAACGGTAAGAAATCAAAGATAGTTAATATATTCCATGTTGTTATTTTAGAAGTAGTTGTTCAGGTTACAAGATCTGAGCATAAAAAATGATCAAACAATCAAACAATGACAGCACAAATTGTTCTTTTTGATGAACAGAGATTAGTAGCATAATTATCTTGCACATATACACTACATATAGTTATATATGTAAACCTACATACATATAATCTTTTCCTTTCTTCCATTTTTCCTTTCCCCATCCCAGTTGTTCTTTCCTTTTGAACCCTTTCTTTCTCTTTCATTATTACAATATCTATTGTGCATTTTGTATCTTATTGCTCTTTCAGTTTTTTATTATTATTTTTTATGCTAGGGAGACAATACGATATTTACAAATGTGAGTCTGATTTATTTCACTTATGAGTATAGTTTCAAGTTGCCTGCATTTACCTATCATCAGCTGCACCACCCCTTTACCTGGGAGGCCTCAGCTGGTGGGATCATCAGCTGCACTTCCTCACTTCACTCAGGAGACCTCCAGCTGGCAGGATCATCTGCTGCACCACCCGCTCACCCCTAAGACCTCAGGCATCAGGAGCCTGGGCTGCACTTCCCCTTTCATCTGGGAGACCTCAGGATGGCAGGATCATTAGTCACCACTCCCCCTCACCCCGGACACCTCAGCAGCCCAGGGACCATTAGCAAACCCTTTCATCACCTGCAGAACCCTGGTGAGCTGGTGGAAACCTCAGTAACCCCTCACCCACAAGGAGGACCTCAGCAGACTAGCAACAGAGCAGTGAGTTTCCCCCTCAAATAGGGGACCTCAGTGGGGAAACAGCAACAGCAGCCAACCCTCCCCTCCAGCTGTAGGACCTTGGTGAGCCCGGCAAGAGTGTAGGTGAGTCCTTCTCCAATATAGACAGCACTAGGTGGATTGAAGAGAGTTCTGACAAGGCTTCCCTCATCCCAGAGGAACTTGAAAAGGCCTAGGAGAGCCTCAGTGACACAGTAGGATCCCAGCTAAGGTGCACACTATAGACAGGTAGAACTGGTGGCCTGGAATAACCTAAAGCTACAGTAACAACAGGAGCCAAGGACTGGCTTGCATCAATACTCCTAGACTAGTCAGCCCAGGAAGAATATAGGTCTCACCTAACAGGCCCTGCAGGAGGAACTCAGGTGACTGGTCACTCCTCTTCATTGTGGGACCCAGCAATTGGACAAATGTCACTCATACAGTAGGACTCTAAGTCACAAACAATGATCAGTTGAGACAAAATATTAACCCAAGTGGTGAAAATGACAAAATGAAAAACAAAATACTATCTCAAATGTCCAGTCCACCAGGAACAAGTACAGGAGACATCAAAATAGAGGACATTACAAATCATACACCTGAAACTTCTGAAAAGATAGCAAGTGAAATAAAGAAACAAATTCATGAGGCTATAGAGGAAATCAGATTAGAAATCATCTCTCAGGTAAAGAAAGAAGTAACAACCTTAACAAAGGAATTGCTCAGCATAGCTAGAGAAGACATAGATTAAAAAAAAAAAGTACAGGAGCATGGGAAAATGATGGAAACCTTGAATGAACAATTTAGGAAAGAAATAGAATGCATGAAATAAATTCAGAGATATCCAGGAAATAAAAAATGCCACTGAAAACTGGCAAAACCATTTGAATGAAGCTGAGGATAGACTTTCAAACCTTGATGACAGGATCACAGCTAGCGATCATGAAAGGAAAGAACTTTTAAAAATAACAAGGGACCATGAAATAATAATTCAACAGCTTCAAGATGATGCAAAGAAAGCAATATAAGACTTATAGGCATCAATGAAAATGCAGGAGTCAATACAAATGACATAAAAATACTATTCACAGAAGTAATAGCGGAAAATTTCCCAAGCATGGGGAAAGAGTAAAATATACAGATAAGTGAGGCATATAGAACTCCAAACAGTCATAACCAAAATAAATCTACACCCTGACATATAATAATTAAGATCTCAGAATTTCCACATAAAAACAGAATACTAAAAGCTGTTAGAGAAAAGGCACAACTCACCTATCAAGGAAAGCCCATTAGAATCACAGCAGACTTTTCATCACAAACCCTCAAGTTAAGACAAGCTTGGAGTGAAATATTTCAAGCCCTGAAAGAAAACAGTCTTCAACCTAGATTGATGTACGCTGCAAAACTTTCCTTCAAAATAGATGGAGAAATAAGTTACTTCCAAGACAAAGAACAACCAAAGAAATTCATGTCTACCAAATGACCCCTAGAAAGAATACTGAAAGACATACTAGAGAGAGACAAAAATGACTACAATTTCCAGAACAACAACAGAGAGAAACCACCAGGCAGGCAAGCAATTAAACAAGGGGGAAATGCAGGAAACCAACAACAAGAAAATAACTTGACAAGGTTAAGCCAGTACATATCAGTTATATTCATCAATGTAAATGGCCTCAATTCACCAATTAAAAGAAATAGGTTGACAGAATGGATGAAGAAACAGGATCCAACAATTTTAATTATTTTAAATGAGAGTTCCAAAATATTCCTATAAGAATCTTCCAAGATTGTGACATAAATAAATAGTAATCAATATTAAATCTCCTTGGCTTTAAGTGAAATGAATGAAAATGATGGGATTAAGCCACACATCTCACTCTGGTGCAAACACATTAGGAAGCGGGCTCCACACATCATTCCAGTGAGAAGCCAGGTCTCCAGAAAGCTCTGATGAGGGTTGACCCAGCTTGCAAATCACTGCTCACCTGGCTGTCTCTTCTACCTTTGTTTTGCTGCAGGCACCATATTTGGCTCATCTATGACAGCTAATCCAAGCAGGATTTCTAAACTATATATCAGGGACCCACTTGCCTTAATGAAGAACCAAGTCTCTACTGATACCACTCTTTCTCTAGCAGCAAAAACATAGTTTCTGTGTGCAGTAGAGTTCCCAGAGCGGGAGGAGCACAATTCAAGCAGAGTTTTCCAGTACATTTCAATTTTCTCTCATAATCTTTAAAAAATAAATCATTGTTGGTAAAATTTCACTTAAAAGTCTGAATTTCCAACTTCCTCTGTTAACCAGCAAAGCTGAGAAATCTAGGACCATGTCCTACTTATCTGGCACCGTGTCCTACTGGTCAGCAGTTCCCTGGGCTGAGTTCAGGGGAGCAGAGGACCCCACCGTGCTGCTCCAGCTGGCACTGTCCACTACTCTTGATATTTTCCTTTGCTTGCCAGGTGTGAGAGTTTAGATTAAACCTGAACAACGCCCTCATAGTGTCAAGTCTTGAATCACATGCTCACTTATCTCAAATAAGGGCCTCCACACAAACAGGAATTTTAGGAATACTTGTGTTAATCTGTTTGAGCATGATTCTATGCAATATAACAGTAAAGTCTTGGAATACAGAAAATTTAATATTTTTAAAGTGAAATAATGCCTCTTAAATTTACTATGCATTTTGTCTTCCGCTGGGATTTAAAATGGTTGGTTTTATTCAGTACGATCCGTGGGTGTGAATAGTGAAGGACTCCATTTCTCTGACAGTGACTCTGGCAATCATAGTACCTATGTCCTGTCTTCTATCCTTGTTTTGGATTCAGAGATTGTTAGGATAACAGTGGGCACAGAAGATGATCTCCTACCTCCTCAGCAGCTTGGAGCTCAAAACATCAGTCAGATGAGGTCTTTGGTGAAGGTGTACAAAATGCTATATATGAAAAAGAATGTGGCTTCTGCCAGCTTATGGGACACATCAAACCATGACCAGGAGGAGAATCTGGTGTCCCTTAAACAGAATTTACACATTCTTAGTTCTGCCTGTGCTGCCCACTGAGAATGTAATGTAGGTGAGTGGTTTAACACTACTGCAGGGAGTTTCTTCACTTTTAAAATGAGAATCTTGACAGCACCATTACATAGTGTTACTATCGAGGCACAAGAGAGACACTTCAAGGTTTCATGGCTGGCATACAGTAGGGGGTTACAAACATGGGCTCGATCATTATTTTCACCACAACCATCAGCTCTGTTATCCTCACTCCTACTGCAAGGACTGCCTTCATCTCAGCCCTGTCTTTTGTAGCTAATATGGGTGAGCTTCTAGCTTCATTTTATTCAATAACTGTTTGTCAAATGCTTATTACGTGCCAGGAAGCAATAAGGTAGGACAAAAGAAAAGAAAAAGCAAAAGAAAAATAATCCCTACTTGGTGACTTACCCCAGTGAAATTTTCAGATTGCATTTCAGCTATCAACTGGTCATGACAATGCAAAGGTCATAAAGTACTTGACCCACACGTCCCTAGTGAATTCTGCTATGATTTAGATACATTAGTTCTCCAAAGATCCATCCACTCAAAACTTAGAGCCCAGTGTAATGATAAGGAGAGGTACCAAAACTGCTAAAAGGGGGATCTAATAGGAGGTTGATTATGTTGTCATCTTCAGGAAAATCCAGTGCTCATCTTCTGGAAGTGAGTTAGGTCTCACAAAGCTGCATTAGTTGTCTCATAGGCAGCTTAGTATGAAGCAGGGCCATCTCCCAGGCTTGGCTTCCTCCACACATCCACATGCTACTCTCACCCATGCTCCACCATGTGATGCCACTACCACCTAGTGACAAAACAGAACTCCCTTGCCAGAGCCTGGACAGGGCTTCCTTACACTGGGCTTCCAGCCCCTGAAACTGTGAGCAAAATAAGCCTCTCTCCTGCATAAAAATAGCCACTCTTGTACGTGTAGTATAAGAACACAATGCGGTGTAAATAAGCCTGTTTTCGAGTTTCCCTGAGTTGAATATTCCCTAATTTGTATTAAGATATCAAATTTCTCATTATAAGCAAGGTGAGAATACTGAAGCTCTTTGCAAATACTTTCAAGAGAAGTAAGAGAGAAGTTTGGTTAGGGAGAACATAAATCTTAACCACATTAAAAATTGGTAAACAATCGACCAAGCAAACTTTATCCCAGGTTTTAGTAATTTAGTAGTTGTGATTTTAGTAATTTAGTAGTTGTCATTTAATTGATTCTTGCATAGAAAGGTGGTAAAACAGCCTTGCAGGGTAGTGTCTACTGTAATACTAGCAAAGCAAAATACAGCATCACAGCACATATTACAAACCCAAATTATACAGCACTATGCCGCCTCCCACAATTCACAGACTATATTTGTCTATTTTACTGTGATACTTGGCAAGGACTCTTGGTGCCTGATCACTTAGTAGAGGCATAACATACTGCTTTATGCAGAACCCAAAGTTACTTTATCAAAGTGAGGAGATCAAAAGAGTTACTTCTTTAAATGTGGTCTGGCTCATTCAGCTGAGAATCCTGCATACTGTGGTTCCAATTACCAAATGATCCTATCAGCTTCCAGGGGAGAGGGAGATGGCTATTGCCCTGCTTCACTCTTTAAGAAGCCCAGAGAAAAGCACCAAAAATTCCATGTTTAAAAAAAATTAGTTTGTGATGTAAAAGTAGATCAAACTATGAGAACTTTGGTTCCCTGTATACATATTTAAATAAGCCTGTCTACTTAATCTAGGCTGGCATCCATTTGTGTGGTGCAGATTTTGGCAGAAGCTTGAGTAAGCTTTCAAATACCTATAAGTGGGTCTTCTGTTTAAATTATTTGTAGCACGATTGGGTTCCTCAGTTTATTGCCCAGCAAAATTCTAAGATTCTGAAAATGGAAGCAATCACATATATTAAGACTGAATTAAAAAAATAAAGTAGTCATAACAGCTCACACATTTGGACAATCACTATTAAAACCAACAGAAAACAAGATGACGAGGCTGCTGCTCATCACGTGAGGTCAAGTAGGTATTACTACATTTCTTCCCAAAATACATACCACAGCAGGGCAGGAGAAAGGAGATGGAAACATGGAATCACTTTTAAGTTGCTGGTGATAGAAAGAGGTAGGGTGAAAGAAGCACAGTACGAGCGAGGAGGGAAAAAGAGCAAGAGACTTACAGAAAGCGCGTCTCTCAGTCCAAAGTGCTGTGGGCTCTCTGGAAGGTCCAGGAAGACAGACAAAATAAAAACACAGGGAATTTAAAGCCATTTTCTCAGTTAGTTTTGGTACATTTTTTGAGAGTATTCAGTAATCAGACAGATCTGCATTTCCACAATTAGACAGTTAACTCCTCTTTATAACAGTTACTACTGTGGTTTGAGAAAACATTCCTGTCTTTTCCAAGGCACTTTTTCCCCTATCTGGGTAGATGTCTTTTTTTAGGGTGCTGGGGATGGAACCAAGGATCTCCCACATTATAGTCAAGCACTCCGTCACAGGGTTATGCCACTATCCTCCGCCTCATATGCCCATTTTTCTGTGCATTATTAATGCATTAGCTGTATAATACCTGTGTTTTTGGCCATCTTTCTCTCAGGTGTCTGAAACTTTCCTTTCTGCTTTAAGCTTTGGTGTTTTGGTTTGGTTAGTATTTGAGGTTTCAAAATTATTTTTTAATGACAATGCAATGCCCTAAAATGATCTTTGGTAGTCAGAACTTTTTCACATAGGAAAGAAAGTAAGTCTCCAAGGTAAATGATAAACCTAATACATTTGCTTAACGGTAGCTTTAAGACCCTGGCCTAGAGTGTGATATTAAAAAATATCATGACTTCCTAGTAGCTAAACTCTGAAAGTCATGCCTTCAAAATATTTTGTGAAGACTCACAAATTATTCAAATGCTCTGACCCTCTGGCAGAAGTGTTGTTAATTGGCATGTAATTGTGTCGTATTTGGCAACAGAAAACATGTTTTATTAATAATGTTTTTCCACAAAATATCTCTTTCACTAATTAAGTCAGCCCACATTGGATTGATATATGGACACTATGTAGCTATATCAAACAATTTGTGCACATACCCATTGTTATAGACCACGGATAATTGTCTTCAAATGGGTGTGTTGAAAGGTTTGTTAGGAGGTGATAATGAAACTTGACCTGCATTCCCACTGACTGAGAGGAAACTCCACTTTACAATAACAATTGTGGCAGCTAATAATGTTTATTGCTTGCTTACAAGGAATGGGCATTTAAAAGTGCCGTATAGATTATTTCAGTGATTTCACATAGCAAATATCAGAAGGAATTTTTTCTCTGGTTTGTATATTAATTTTGAGGCCCAGAGATATAAGTTTGCTTCACATAATTCTACATTCATTGTATAAAAATGATTTGAACCCAGAGAGTTTATTACTTGTGCCCTTAGCTTCTGACCATAGCATTTTTAGGGTAGAATGTTGCTACTGAGGGCTGAAGCTTCTGCTGTAGGCGATAGCCACTCTTATGTGTGATGTCAAAATACAAGAAATAGTTGTATAAGATATGCAGTGCCAATCATCAAAATTGAGGCATAGATCATGGATTTTGCATATGAACTAAATGGTCAGAGATGACACATTAGCTTCTAGAGGATGCCATCATCACAAAACACTATAAATTTGGCAACTTACTAGAAGAAATGTATTAACCTACAATATAGAGGCCAGAACTCTGAAATCAAGGTGTAACCAGGGTTGTCCGCCCTCGGTCGTATAAAAGGGTGAGTTCTTCTGTGCCTTTCCAGCCTCTGGTGGCTCTAGGTATTCCTTGACTTAGGGCTGCATAGCCCCAGTCTCTATCTCAGACTTCACATGGCCTGTTTCTCTTTTCCCAGCCTCTCCTCTGGGTGTTGTTTACATGAATTTAGTCCTTAGATTCTACATAATCCAGGATGATCTCTTCTCAAGATTCTCAATTTAATTACACTTGCAAATGTCATTTTTTGTTTTCTATCAATTTATTTTTTATTTTAAAAGGCAAAACAGAAAACAGAATAGAAATAGTACAGAATTAAAAAAAAAAGCAGACAAAAAACCCAAAACAACAGTAAGAAATCAACAGTAGCTAATACATTCCATATTGCTATCTTAGAAGTAGTTGCTCAGGTTACAAGATCTAGGCGTAAAAAATGATCAAATAATCAAACAATGACAGCACATACTGTTCTTTTTGATGAATTAACAGAGATTAGTAGTATAGTCATCTATCTTGCACACATATACATACATACAGTTATATGTGTAAGCCTACATACATATAATCTTTTCCTGTCTTCCATTTCTCCTTTCCCCTATCCCAGTTGTTCTTTCCTTTTGAGCACTTTGTTTCTCTTTCATTACTACAATATCTTT
Organism: Cuniculus paca; assembly: GCA_004365215.1. Taxonomy (NCBI): domain Eukaryota; kingdom Metazoa; phylum Chordata; class Mammalia; order Rodentia; family Cuniculidae; genus Cuniculus; species Cuniculus paca. The sequence continues at coordinate 6,185 of RJWT010001851.1, read as the reverse complement.
TGTACATTTTGGATCTAATTACTCTTTCAGGTTTTTATTATTATTATTTATTTTTTACACTGGGGAAAATTATTTACAAATGTGAGTCTGATTTATTTCACTTATGAATATAGTCTCAAGTTGCTTCCATTTACCTATAAAAGCCATAAGAGCACCTTTTTTATAGCTGAATAATATTCCATTGTTTAAAAATACCACATCTTTTTTATCCATTCTGTGGTTGATGGGCATTTGGGTTGTTTACAAGATTTAGCTATTACAAATTATGCTGCTATAAACATAGATGCACATATATCACTGTGGCATTCCCATTCAATCTAGCTATACCTCTTCTGGATATTTTCCCAGAAAAATTGAAAATGTCATATCATTAGAAATGTAAAATGTATATATACAAATAAAGAGCAAAATAGAAGAGAGATAAACAGAAAATTTGGAGAAGTTCAAATAATCCCTTAAATTACCTATTGTGCTGTTCCATAAATAACTTAATATATATGCTAATTGATTTCAATTATACTATTAGATTTTCTCAGTTCATTGAAACAAATTGTGCTATTATCCATTTTTTCTTTGCAAAAAATCTTTGTCACTGAGTTACTAGTTTGTGTGTCTGATTTATACTCTCAAGTTGTATCTTTTTATATATGAATGCCTCATTTATCTTTATGAATCAGTAGTACTCCATTGTATATAAATACATTTTTCTCCTCACTCACTGGCTGATGGACATATGCACTGTTTTCAAGATTGAGCTATTATAAATTGTACTTCTATAAATATGAATGTATCATTATAATCTTGTTATTTTGACTCTTCTGGAAAGATACCCACGAGAGTAGTATCTGTGTCAAATGGAATTTCTATTTTTAGATTTTTGAGGAATTTCTACACTGTTTTCCATAGTAGTTTGGCTGATTTACATTCCTACCAACAGTGTAGTAGAGTTCCTTTCCCCCCATATGTTTGCCAGCAGTTGTTATTCTTAGATTTTTTTGATGATAGCCATTCTTCTAGAGTAAGATGGTACTTCAGTGCAGTTTTAATTTGCATTTCTCTAATAGCCAATGATGCTGAACATTTTGTCATGTATTTATTGGCTATTTGTACTTCCCCTTCTGAGAAGTATCTCTTTCTGTTGCCCATTTTTGATTGTGTCTTTTATCTTGTATAGTCTAGATTTTTTTAGTTCTTTATATATTCTAGATGTTATTCCTCTGTCTGAAAAATAGTTGGCAAAATTTTTTCCCATTCTGCAAGTAGTCTCTTCACTCCATTTTTTTATTACTTTGCTATGTAGAAACTTTTTAATTTGATATAATCTCATTTGTTGATTCTCATTATTCTTTCTTCTGCCACTAGGGTTCTGTTCAGAAAGTTCTAGCCTAAACAAACCTATGTCTTCAAAAGATGTACCTATCTCACTTCTAGAATAATTTCTTTCATTTTAAAATTCAGTCATTTGATACTTTTTGATTTTTGTTTAGCTCATGGTGAATTATATGTGTTTAGATTCAGTTTTCTACATACGAATATCCAATTTCCCCAGTTCCATTTATTAACGAGTTTATCTTTCCACTGGTATATTTTTGGTCCCTTTGTCAAAGGTCAAACAGTTGTGTGTGCCAGGGGTTGCTTCTGCTTCTTCTGTTCTGTTCCATTAATCTCCATGCCAGTGCCAGGCTGTTTTACTCACCATAGCTTTACAGTATAACTTCAATTCTGGAATCATGAAGCTACTTGCTTTACTTTTATAACTGAGGATTGCTTTTGCTATTCTGGGTCTCTTCTGGTTTTGCATGCATTTTAATACTGTTTTGCTCTAGCCCTATGAGAAAAGTCATTGACATTTCAATTGGAATTGCACTAAATTTGTATATAAGATTTGGAAGTATTGCCATTTGGATTTTATAGGCTCTGCCTATGTAGGAACAGGGTATATCTTTCCATTTTCTCATGTTCCCCCTTGATTTTCTTTTTCAGAGTGATGTAATTTTCTTTGCAAATGTCTTTTGCTTCTTTAATTAAGTTAATATCTAAGTGTTTAGATTTTTTGATGCTATTGTAATTTTTCTGATTTTTTCAGTGAGTTTATTATTAGGGTCTAGGAGTGTTAGTGATTTTTAAGTGTTTATTTTGTATCCTGCTATATTGCTGAATTTGGTTATGAATTTTAGGAGCCTTTTGGTGATGTTTTTGGGTTTTGTAAGTACAAGATCATGTAGATTTCAAATAATGATATTTTGATTTTCGTCTTTCCTACATATATCTTCTTTGTGCCTGATTGCTCTGGCTAATGTTTCAAGGACTGTGGAAGACAATCTGGATAACTCGTCTTGAATAAAGAGCAATTATATCCATTTTGGCTAAAACTGGCCCTATTTCCATGCACTGATATGTAAAGAGCTGGCTAAGCTATTTCCTTTTCCCTTCAATTGGCTGTAAGCAATGTAAATAGAGCTATCTGAGGTGCTGATACACAATCTTTGAAGCTAGGTGACAGTCACAGTTTCCCTGTCCTTTGACTCCCTAAACATGGTTGAACTGGATGGGATTCAGAGTCGCCACTCCAGGGCTAGGAGTTGTGACCTAGTCAACTAGGTTCCAGCCTCAAGATAAAAGGCTAAGACTTCCCAGGGCCAAAAAAGTTTGCACATTAGAGCTGAAGTACTGCTGCCTAAACATTAAATGCTACCTCAGTTGTGTTATGCAGATTGATCTTTCTGCATATCCTTCTCTCTGCATATTGCAGAGGTGCTTTCAGGTCTCCTACATAGCCTGTTTCGCAGTACTCATGTTTCTCCCATTATTCTCACAGTCACTCATCCTCAAGTCACCCTCTTCTTCACAAATTAATAAAATCTGGGTTAGGCTCCGAGTCCAGGCCTTTGTTCCAATGAATCTTCATCCTGGTCAGACTGTTAAAAAGTTTATTTAACCCTTTGGCCATCCACAGTTATAAATATGTCTTAGTGTCTTTATTCTCACTGTGAGTTTCACTGGAAGTGATGGATTGGAATTAACTCTCTACAATTCCAATAACTTTTCCATGGGATTAAAATATAAACTTTCTGGACCATAAAGAAAATGGGAAAGGAATCTCTATAATGGACTATGTTGAACAGTAGCACTAAGAACAGACATCCTTGACTTGTTCCTGATTTTAGAGCAAAGGCTTTCAGGTTTCTCCCACTTACTATGCTGTTGGCAGTCAGTTTGTCATAAAGGTCTTTTGTCAGATTTATACAAGTTCTTTGTATTCCTGTTTTCTTTAAGGATTTTTTAAATTATGAATGGATGCTGGATTTTGTCTTATGTTTTTCAGCATCTACTGAAACGATCATGTGATTTTTGTCCTTGATTCAGTTTATGTGACAAATGACATTTATTGCTCTGCATATGTTGAACCACCCTTGTATCCCTGGGATGAAGCCTACTGGTCATGGTGTATAATCTTTTTGATGATTTGTTATGTTCTTCTTGAGTATCTTATTAGGAATTTGTGCATCTATATTCATTAGAGAGATTGACCTGTATGTAGTTCTCTTGTTTGGTTGAATTTTGTCTGGTTTTGGAATCTAGATAATGCTACCTTCAGAGAATGATCTTCAAAGTAGTTCTTCTCTCTCAATTTCATTAAAGAGTCTGAGGGTATCAGTATTAGCCCTTCCCTGAAGTTCTTGTAGAATTTAGCTTTTCTTAGTTGGCAATTTTGTTATTAATGATTTGATTTCATTGACCATGACTGGATTATTCAAGATTTTAAGTGTTCTTATTCCAGTTTTGGTAAATCATGTGAATGTAGTTATCTCTATTTCTTCTATGTGCTCCAATTTTTTGACATGTTTGTGAACTGGTTGCTAATAATTTTCTGAATGTTGGTAGAAAACCTGTTGTGATTTCACCTTTTTGAGTTTGGATTGTGCTGTTTTTGTCTTTTCTTTACTCTTTTCTTTTCTTTCTTTTTTGGGTAAGATTGGCTAAATGTTTGTCAATTTGTTTATTCTTTTAAAAAGCCATCTCTTTGATGCATTGATTATTTGTACATTTTTTAGTCTCCTTCTTTGTTTTCTGCCTGATCTTTGTAATTTCCTTCCTTCTTCAAGCTTTCTATTTGGATTTTCTTGTTTTTCTAAGATTTTGAGATTCATCATTAGGTTATTTATTTGGACTCATTCTGCTTTTCCAGTGTGGGCATTCATAACTATAATCTTCCCTCATAAAACTGCTTTCACTGTGTCCCATAAATTCTAGTATGGGCATTATTATTTAATTCTATGTGTGAGTTACTTTTTTCTCATTGTTGGGACAAAATATCTCACACACAAAATTAAAGGGGGAAAAGTTTATTTAGCTCACAGTTTGTAGACATTTCAGTCCATAATCTGTTGGTTCCAAGGCAGGGTGATTTGGCAGAGGGTCATCTCAGAGGAGAACTATTCATGGTGTCCACAGAGTAGCAACAACAAGAAGAAACCTTAACAGCATCTTTCTGCCCCTTTTACCTTATCTAGACCATTTAGGGTAGGTAGCATTCAAGGCCTGAATTGTAGTGCCCCTGAGCCTAGCATTGTACCAGAAATCAATTCCAGTGTCACCCATTCTAAATCCAGTCACCCCACGACATCCTTAGCATGTGAGGCTGTGGCTAGGTGGATCCCATGACTGCCTAGCATGAGGCCATGCATTGTTTGCATCTCTGTTCCCGGTGTATTTCTGAATAAAGAGTTGAAGGTCTAAACGATAAATACATTCACCTCTGAAAAAGCCCTGCCTGTGACCACTTGAAGCTTTGAAAGAGACATCTAACACAAGCTATACCACTCTAGAAAATCTTTTATTTTTTCCTTAATTTCCTCTGTGGCCTATTGATTATTCAATTGTGTGTTATTTAATTTCCTTTGCATAGATTCTGTAGTTGTTTTTTTTTTTGCTACTGATTTCTAATTTCATAGCACTATATTTGGTAATATGTATGATAAATTTTTGATTCTTATGCATTTACTTAAGCATGCTTTATTGTCTAGTAAATGGTATATTTTGGAGAAAATATTACGTGCAGCCAAAAAGAATGTGTGTTCTGCAGTTGGGTGGAACAGTTATGTTATCTATTAAATCCGTTTTTTTCAAAGGTTTGGTTCAACTCTGATATTTCTTTGTTGATTTTTTTTTTGTTCAGTTTATGTTTATTTGTGATAGTTGGGTACTGAGATCTCCCATTATAATTGTACTGATGCTTATCTGGTCTTTTATGTGTTAGTGTTATGAAGCCGAGTGCAATATGGTTTAGTGCATACATGTGTGTTGTTGTTATCTCTTCCTGTTGAATATTTCCATTAACAAATGTGTAATCTCCTTCTTTGTCTATTTTCATCAACTTTGGCTTGAAGACCATTTTGTCTGAGAATAGGATAGTTACTTGTGTGTGTTTCAGAGTTCCTATCACGTGGAATATTGTTTCTGATTCTTTGATTTTAGTCTATGAATTTCTTTTTGTGTTAAAAACGTTTCTCTGTCTTCAACTTGTTATCCCTACCTGATACATTCATTTATTGGACCTTTGGGCATTGTTACCTTCATCATCCTCTTCTGAGATATGCTTGAGGCTTTTTTGGAGTGTTGGGTTGGTCACCATGAAGCTATTTAGTTTATCTTTATCATGGAAATAGCAATTTTGAAAGACAATTTTTTTAGGACATAATAGTCTAGGTTGCAAGTTGTTTCCTTTCAGAACATGGAACACTTCATCCCATGCTCTCCTTGCCTTTAAGACTTGTATTAAGAAGTCTGCTGAAATTCTGATGAGTTTTCCTTTCTGGGTAATTTGATGTTTTTCTCTTTAAGGTTATGTTCTTGTGTCATACTTCTGATATTTGAATTATTATGTGGCAGAGCGTGCTTTTTCTCTGATCATGGCTTTTTGGGGCTCTATATGCCTCCCTTATGTGTATATTAAATTCTTTTTCCTTTTTCTAGAAAGTTTTCTGCTGTTACTTGTGCAAACAGGTATATATATATGCGCATATATATATAATTATTTATATATAAAATTTGCATATATATAAAATTTGCTGTCTTATAGTCTTTGAGTAATCTAGTACCTCTGTGTCCATTTCCCATGTTCTTTCATTGTTTTTAAGGTGTCTCTCATTGACCACCACTCTTTCTTCTAGATCTGACACTAT
>RJWT010001850.1:0-44714 GCA_004365215.1 Cuniculus paca | reverse complement strand
CCTTCAAGTCACAAAAATGACTCAAGGCTTCCCCCCTCCCTTCTAAGAAACTCACTAAAAGTAAAAAAATTCCTTAAAGTCTTAAAGACGCAGTAAATCAAGTGAAAAACCTATAAATTGTGCTCCTCAATCCTCAGGGAGCAACATTATTGGAGGGCAGCAGATCTCAAATTCAAACATAAGTAGAGATGGCTTGCCTTGTAACATGACAGTCAATAAAAACATGTATCATAGACCACCCATCATAAAAACACCCCTTAAAAATACCGAACTCCAGCTCACAATGTGTCTCATCTCTCTGAGCACTCACACTCCACTCTCTGGTGCATCCTATTTCTCTAATAAATCCTTTTCTTGCCTATTACTAACCTCTCCTAAAAATTATTTCTCCATGATGGGGTCATCAAACATACAAACTTATTCTACAAACAGGGTGGTTAGGTCGCTTATTTTTAGTCTCTGAGACCCTCAGGCCCAGCATGGTTACATTTATCTCAGTGACCCAGCTTGTACCTAAAAAGAGGCATGGAGAAGCAGAAACCTCGACTCTGGGAAACTCAGCCAGAGGACATTTCAATTTCCTCCTTTCTTCTCTCTCACTGTCTCAAATCCTTGCACTTTTTTCTGATGTTAGCTATCAGAGGCAGGGAGAATAGAGTCGACTGTGATGGGGAGGGAAGGCACAGGGCCTCTGTTTTCCTCAATATGTGATCTGCAATTGTTAAGTGACCTCTGGACTTTTCAAACCCTCTGTAAATTCCCTCTCTGTGTGTCACAGGTCCTCAGTTATAAAGACCTTCGGGGTGAATTTTTAAGTCCTGCTTTTGGGTAAAACTTCTTTTCCTGCTTTCTCAATCTGTTGATAATGATTAAAGCAGATTTCTGTGTGACTAGCAGGGGCACCTGGACTAGTCAGTGATAACAAACAAGGCAGAGCCAGCAATCACTGGGCCTTCTGCTTCTATAAAAGCAGGGAAACCTGCCACCCTGGGCAGTTCTAGTTCTAAAAACTGGGTCAGGCTGTCCACACAGCTGACCCTGGTATTGAACAGGCTGCACATGTGGCCTAGTCCCATCGGGTACCCCACCTGCTGGCGGGAGGCCGGTTTGGGAACGCCTGGTTTTGGAGCTCTGCTGCCACGTATGGTGGGACCCTGGGATGAGGCAGGCATCCCTGGTTACTTGACCACAGGGAAGGATCCTTTCTTTCTCTCTTCTTTTTTTCTATCTCTTTCCAGAACTACACAAGAGAGATTTTAATGACATATAGTGAATTTTATATGATTATGGATAACTCAGTGTCTGTCCCCAAAACATTAGCTTCAGGTTATATTTTATAAATGTGAGACCAATTTAAGATAAAAGATTTTTCTCCAAATGTAAATTATGGAGTAAAAAGACAAGGCCTTAATGCTTTTGTTTTTTCACCCTTAAAATTCATATTGGTTATAAGTCTACAGTGTTAACTAACAGAAAAGGTATGTAGAATAGCGTAAAGTACTAAAAATAAATACACTGCTGTAACTTACATAAAAAAAGAGCTATTTGACAACCCCTGAAAAAATTCTGACTAGTTTATTTATAGTTGTAAACCTAAACTATAAAAAAGATTATTATAATTTACCATTGCCAATACAGCTAAGAGTGCACTTTATTATAGTAGTTTTATGTGTTCTCTATGTTATCTTGTCCATCTGACTGTTAATCTGTTTTAATAGTTGGTTAAAATACCTGGAGCTACTTCACATGAAAAGATACATTTTTGAGCTCAATAATTTATTTTTATTTTCATATTATGCCCTTATAATAAGACTTTTGGCTCTGTTAAGTTAGGACTTTCCAATAAAAGTTGGATTATACAGGTTTTGGGGTCTAGCCAAACTCAAAACATTACAGAATGAGGGATAATAGGCTTGTGGCTTACAGAGGACCTACAAATACAGGTCATAAAATAGCATGAAGATTATATATGATTTAGGTTAATATGTGTGTTTTGGGGTGTTAACTTTCAGATATACATTATCCTCTAAAAGTTCTACTTAAATTGACGTATAAATAACAAGACACTCATGAGATACCCCAAATGTTTTTTGTTCACATAATTTAAATAGGTTGGTAAAAATCTTTAAAAATAGGGATATGTTTCCATCCAGGTTGTTAGCCAATTGAGATAACAGAAATTGATTCTAAAACTACAATGATGATTGTTATCCTTGTATAATAATTTAAATATTTTTCCTTGGTTAAAAAATAAAAATATATTCCTTAAAATGTTAATTGTGCTATGCTTTGTTTCTCATGAGTCCTGTAAGAAAATGGCTACGATGAGTAAATAAATAAATATAAATAAAATTAATGCTTATGTAAATGTTCATAACTATATTTAAGTCACTAGTTCCTCAATGTAAATTCAAGCATTCTTAACTTCTTAAGGTTTACAAAAAAATAACATATTTGGTTTACTAAATATGTTTTAATAAATTATTAATAAGCATAAAGATTTAAGACTGCTTTTTTGAGTTCACTAATGGTTAAATTTCTAATGTTAAAATAATACTTTTAAAAAAATGTCCCCTAGGTAGTGGGAGGGCTCTTGAACCTAAAAAATCTACTAGAGAAAACACAGCGGCCTAAACCAATTTGCTTCGATTTTCTCCACTGATGAGTACCTTCACCAGTTTTCACCAGGTCTTACTGAGCCCTTCCTTAATGAGTGTTATTAAAAACTATATATATAATGACCCCAGCAGCCAACAAGAGTGTCAGCTGCCCCTCTCCCTCACCTGGACTAACTCAGCAGTTTATGGGAGCATAAGTTGCCCCTCCTCCCATCTGTACAACCTCAGCAGCCCATGGGAGTGTCAGAAACTTGTTCCACCACCTGCAGTACCTTAGTGGGCTGACAGGAGCTCTGGCAACCCATCCCCCTACCCAGAGGACCTTGGTGGGCCAGCGAGAGTGTGGGTGAGCCCTTTTTCCATCCAGAGGACCCCAATAGCTAGCAAGAGCACCAGCAAGGCCTCCCTCCATCCGGAGGAACCCAGCTGGGTCTGTGAGACCTCCAGTGACACAGCAGACTCTCAGCTAGGGCACACACAATGGACAGGTGGGTCTGGCAGCCTGGAACAGTCTGAAACTGCAGTAACAATATAAGATAAGGGTTGGTTCACATCAATATTCCTAGGCTAGTCAGCCTAGGAAGAATGTAGGACTCACCCAACAGGCCCTGCATGAGGAATCCAGGTGACTGGCCCCTCCCCTACACTGGGGGACCCAGCAACTGGGTGAACATCAGTCACACAGAAGGACCCTAAGACACACATGATGGACAGTCAAGACTAGCAGGATTGAAAAGACCAAAATATTAACCAAGAGGTGAAAATGACAAAACCAAAAAGCAAAATGCAACCTCAAACCCTCAGCCCATTTGGAACAAGTACAGGAGACATTGAAATAGAGGACACTGGAAGTCACACAGGGAGATGCAGCCCGATCCTCCCCTGTGTGCCTACTTCCACCATAACTGGTAGGCTTGCTTCCTGTGGGCAGCCAGCACAGCAAGGAGATGCAGCCAGATATGCCCTGTGCACCTGCAGGCCACCATTGGAGACCCTTGCTTCCTTCAGGCAGCCAGTGCCCACCAGGAGAATCAGAAAAACACACCCCTGTGTGCCTGCCACAATTGGGGGAGTCCTCATGTTGACATGCGGGCTGAGAGAAGAAGCAGTCCTTCCACCATGTACCCCTGGCCATCGGGGAACCCTTAGTGTAGCCACCTGGGTCTAGAGAAGCCTGCCCCATGCCCTGCTACCTACCTGGGAATCTGGGTTCAAAGAAACCCAGGTGCCTATCCCCTACACTGCAGAGGGGCAGCCAATGTAAAAAGTGCCTGGGATGCCACACCCAGCTTGTTGGGAGGAACCCAGGAGAATGTTAAGATGAAGGAGCAAAAGGCAATCGCAGACCTCTAGCCCACACAGAACAAGTCTGGGAGATGTAGTCATGGAAGAAAATGGAAGTCATGCACCTGAAATCTCTGAGAGGAGAGCAACTGAAGTAAAGAAACAGCTTTATGAGACTGTAAAAGTAATCAGATCAGAAATAATGTCTCAGGTAACAGAAGAAATCATAAACATAATGAAAGAATTGCTGAGCACATCTAAAGAAGACATATATAAAAAGAGAAGCATAGGAAAATGACAGAAACCTTGAATGGAAAATATAAGAAGGAATTACAATGCATGATTCAAAGAGATATCCAGGAATTAAAAAGTTGATCAAAAGCTGGCAAAACTGCTTGAAAGAAACTGAAGATAGACTTTCAGGCCTTGAAGACAGGATCTCAGTGAGTGATTGTGAAAAGAAAGATCTCTTAAAAATAACAAGGAACCAGGAAATAACAATTCAATGGCTGCAAGACAACACAAAGAAAAATAATTTAAGAATGATAGGTATCAGTGAATAAGCAGGGGTCAACACAAAATGAAATAAAAAGAAAATTTACAGAAGTAATAGCAGAAAACTTCCCAAACATGTGGAAAGGATCTAGCATGTAGATAAGTGAAGCATATAGAACTCCAACTAGCCATAAGCAAAATAAATCTACACTCAGACTTACAATAATCAAGATCCCAGAAATTCAGCACAACAACCTGCCTTGAAGTGGAATCAACCCAAAGATGGCTTGAGGACATTATCAAATAGAAATAAGAAAGGGATTCCCAATTATTTCTTTTTGCAAAGATAAGTAGCTCAGTGTCAAAGTCTCATGCACTAAAAGATGTTTAACCATTACATGTTGAAAAAGAACTGTTTGATATTTCTCTGCACATGTGTGTGACCTACCTACCTCCTAGAGCCAAAATGGAATGCAGAGGAAAGTATTAATTATGATGCTATTTTACAATTACAGCCATACTGTAAATAGAGGGAAAATGGTCAGAATTGTCTTATGTTCAGACTTTCTTTGCATTGAGAAACACTCCTTGTTTATGTTCTAAATGTAAATGTGAGCCACAGGAAAACTAGGCACCTCAGGCCTTTAAGATATTTACTACCCTGGAGCCTGAGACTGCTCCTCCCCAACCTTTGGGAACCTGAGGACAAAGCAGCCTTAATCAAAACTGCACCCACCATTATTGAACCTAAGTTTTCCTTACTTGCCCTTCTGGTCTTAAGGATGGGGTTTCTAGACTAGCTGTAATTCAGGCTTCTACAGGGACATACCCATCCTTAGCTGAGCTTGTGTAAGTTCCTCAAGGACAATATCCTTTACATGAAGTAAATGGACAATTTGAAACTTCCAGAATCCATGTGCCTTTTTCTCTGTGACCTAAAACAGATCAAGCTAGAACTAGGAAAATTTTCAGATGACCCTGATAAATACATTGAGGTCCTTTGAGAACTACTCAGACCTATGAGATAGATTAGAAAGATGCAATGTTAATCTTAAGCCAAACATTGACTTTTAGTGAGAGACAAACAGCATTACAAGCTGCTATTGCATTTGGAGATGAATATCATATTGTTAATTTTAGACAGCGAGAAGAGAGACAGCCAGGAGGACAACCATTTCCCACTGGGGCTGAAGCACTTCCCACCCAATATCACTACTGACCTAGCAACCAGACAGGAGATTAGAGCAAGAGACATTTTAAAATGTGTATTCTTGAAAGTCTGAAAAGGTCAAAAACCAAGCCTGGTTATTTTAGATTGTCAGCTATTTTTTAGAAGACAGATGAAAATCCCTCAGAATATTTAGATTGTTTACTAGAGGTGCTGGTAAAACATACTTCCCTAGATTTTGATTCAATAGAGGGACAGATTTTGCTTATAGCCTTGTTTATTACCCAGTCAACCCCGGATTCAAAAAAGTTATAAAAGATAACCTTTGCTCCAGATAGTTCACTTTAGTAAAGACTGCCTCCTTAGTATTCCATAAATAGGACTGAGAGAAAGCCAAAGAGAGGAAACAGAGACCAAAAAGTGACTGCCTTTGTTGCAGCCTTAAAAGAAACAGACCTTAAGTCTGATTCTTGGGGTTCCAAGAAGAGCTTGATGACTACATTCATCTGCTATTGCTACCACAAGCCAGGTCACCTTAAGTGGGACTGCCTTAAGAGCCCCTCCAAGCCGTCCCCTAACTGCAAAGGTGACCACTGGAGGTTGGACTGCCCTCTGAGGCCAAGTCCCCAGAGTTCAAACTCACCCTACCAGTTGGTCCAGCAAGACTGAAGGGCCTCGGGGCACTCTGTCTCCACCCTCTGGCCAGACTGTCATCTCTACCTGTCATCTCCATGGAGGAACCCTGAGTAATCATGACAAGAAGTAAGAACCAGCCTATTGCTGAACACTGTCTCTTTGTCCTTCTTTAATTCTGGCCTTTCTTCCAGGTATACTACCTCAATAAAAACAATCACCAAAAAACATCTTGCTTAGACTGTAAATAGGATAACTTTCTCTTTACCAATTCCTTTTAGTTATGCCTAAAAGCCCAGCTCCAATTCTGGAGAGATTTTTTTCCTGTCTAAATACTGTAATATATATCCAGCTTGCCAATTAATCAATGATGCTGAGACTGGTTTTTACAAATACAGTACATATTATTTTTCACATATAAAAACTTAAGAAGAGTGTTCTTTGTCAAAATAATATATTAATCTGGTTCTCCTACATTATCAAAATTTAGAGATAATTATAACTAAAACTAGAGGGATTTATGACAATGTCAGACTCCATCAATAAAGGGACCTAAGTCAATGGGTTATAATTGCTATCCCTTAAAAACAGTTTCTAAACTTAACTGTCAGCTCTAATGCTCATGCTTTGATCACACATGCCTTTGTATAAATACTTTAATTATACATGCTTTGATTAAATTTTGTTCTTGCCTAGAGAATGCCAGACCCCAAGCAATCATACAGATGAAGCTAATAACAAATATGCTGGATTCCTTTAGATTCCTTTTACTGAGATCCATCAGATTTTGTCCAGAGAAAAAGTTATATGACACATATTGAGGTCTTAACTAACTATATTCAACAGGCATTAAAGGACACAGTAACTGGTCTCTCTTTCCTAAATGAAGAAGTAAAATTAATGAGAAAAGCATCTCCCAAATCAGATGGCATTACACAGTCTACCAGCAGTGCAGGAGGTACTTGTACAATTATAAAAACTGAATATTGTATATACATTCCTGATTGTTCTGCTAATATCTCAATAGTTGTTTAAAAATATTAGATGACAAATCAATGACGTGTCTGACTCTAAAATTCCCTGGACCTTATCCTTATCTTCCTTATGGGAAGCCATTACTAGCTCCTCTTGTTGAAATCTTTGTTAACTGTACTCATAATTATCCTGTTGATTCTATTATTTGGCCCTTGCATACTTAATTGCTTCTTTGGCTTTGTCTCCTCCAGACTTAAAGCTGTACATCTACCCAAGACAAAAATGCCTGGTGTCTATCAAGGGGCTTTAGATAGACCCTCTATAGAGTATCTCTGCCTGCCAATCAACAACTACAACCCTCTTCAGCCTGAAGAAGCCAGTTCAGTCATTGCCCATTACTCCCTCACAGCAGTTTGGGTTACTTCTTCGGGCTTGGGGTGGGGGATATTATAAGCATCGAGTTAATTAGAGCTATTATAGGCAGTCAGACAGGGCTAGGTCCTTGAAGGAGCCAGTGGAGAAAACCAGATATCCTGCAACCTTGGAGGGGACAGACACCTCCCACTGTGGGCCAGATCTCAAGACAAAAGACAAAACAAATGCAGCCACACCCAAAGGATAAACATGAGGAATTTATATTCTAAATGGGTATCAATCACCTTGAGGAAACCAGAAGGAGCCACTAACCCAACCCCTTACCAGCAAAAACCCTATTCTGTATTCATGCCTGTTTGCTACATGACTCACCTTCCCATTTGATCCCAATTTAATCAATTTTACCTGAGTGATTACACGCATAACCTTATTAGTGGAACACAGTTCTGTCACACCTAATACCCACTTTGTGAGTTTCCATTTTTCCCCACCTTGGACCTGCCTCACCTGTGGTTTTGCTCTATAATAGTTCCTAGAAAAGACAGAGTCTTTGGCAACCCACACAAGACCCCTTCTGTTTCTCTCTCGGGCCGAAGCTTTCTTTCTCTCATAAAATATACTCTGCTCTTAACCTCCATTGTTCCTAAAATTCATTCAGTTTTAGAGAACACAAACTCATATCATGTATCAGTTTTAGAGAACACAAACTCATATCATATATCTAGTAGGTGGGAAGTTTCTTCCCCTTTATTTCATTATAATGATTCATTTAATATATTTATATAATCATTCATAAGTTTCATTATAATGATTATATAATATATTCATATAATCATTCATAAGTTTCATTATAATGATTAAAGCTTAGGCATTAATAAACTATCACGTATATTCATAAATGAATATATTCCACTTAAAAGAGCATTTTGTTAAAAAAAAGTAACAACTCAAGGTAAAAATTTCTTCCTGTCATTTGATATTGTATAAGACACAGATAAGCAACTAAAGAGGTATTTTGCACTAACATAAAAATTTAAGTATATTCTAAAGACAATAACAAGAACCTAATAGTTCTAGTATAATAATGTCACCATAATAGTTAATCTAAGATGCTATGTTTGACCTTGGTTTTAAATTTTCTTTCCAAAGCTTCCTGTTATCTATTAACATTGTATAAAAATTTAACTTCTAAGAAAATCATGATTGATAAAATAATAGCTGTGCTTTGGTCATACTATATTTTAAAGTATGCAATATTCAAATAAGATTATGATAGTTAAACATACCGCTCCAACTTTGATACTAGTGCAAATGACCTCCTTGGTGTTCAACAACTAAGGCTCAGAGACTACAACTAAAAAATATAACTGGACTAAGAAGACACCCAATACTTCTCTAGAGGATTCTATGCCTCCAGTGAGTCATCCAACCTCCCAAGCAAGGAGATTGTGAAACCAGAAAAGGTGAAAGTCAACCAGTGTACATTGCACTTAAAAGAAGGTTACTAAAATTTAAAAAGATAAATAAATAAATAAATGTTCCCATGCTTTCAAAGAGAGTCATGTGGTCAAAGAAAAACCAAAACGCATTCTGGCATATAACACAACTGGTTAAAAAATTAAACTAAACTAAATTAAATTAATTACTAAGAGTTTCTGTCCATAACCCCCCCAAAAAATGCCTAAAGAAACTAATCTTAATAAATACATAATTTTCATTAGTACAAATCTCACTTTAACTTAGTCATAAACATTCCCCCAAAGTAACCAAAACTATATAATAGATACATAGATAGATAATTAAAATCTAGGTTAAATTTTTAAAAAGTGAATCCAAATACTACACCAGCCCCTGTCAATAGTTTCCAGCTATACCTGTAATTTATAGCTATAACAAGTTTGATTACCAAGCTAAAATCAAAATCAAAAAATTCATTTTTTTCTTAACCCTTATACTATTCTCCAATGAGAAAACTAATGTCTTCCTTAATTAAGCTCAATGATATGCCAAAAACATTAACAAAAGGATACATGCTGGGTTTGTAGACAATTGCTCAATTCTGGTACATCTGGGCTACCATGGTTAAAATACCTCCTTACAGTAAGAGATTAAATAAAGATTCAAAATTTTATAAAGCAGCTTGAAGTTCAACAGCAATCTTAAACTTTGCTACAAAGTCTAATGTCTCAATGGCCAGCATGAAGGCAATAAAATTTTTTTCTCTAGTTACAATAGTAGTCAAATCTAAAAATACTGAGAGCCTGAATTCCTAAAACTCCCATGATAAGAGATAACCATCAGTTTACAGAGAAGTATATTTACTTCTAAAAATCCTAAAAATTCCTAAACCTCTAAAACTCCTGAAACTTCTAAACCTCTTATGAAAAGAGATGACCCTTAGTTTATAAATAAGTATTTTCAGATCTGAGGGAAACTGATAGCTACTATTTGACTGATTTGACTGATATCTACTGCGGCAAAATGCAACAAACTAGTATCCCTTTGTTGAAAAAACTCATACTTACAACAAAAAAAGCAATGATACCCAAAATATGAGATAAATTCCTACTCAAGGCTATAATCACACTATTGTGTTAAAAAAAATACTAACTTGTTTTCTACTGACTAGAAGGCAAGAGTTAAAATAAGATGGTCAGTCCCAAATGGTACACCATAACTTTGTGGCACAAACCCATGGGCTTGGTTGCTCCTGATTAATAGAACAAAACACATTAGGATGCCCATAGGTTCAAGGGTGCTCGGTTAAAACTATGGATTAACCAGCTAACCTTCCAGTCTTGCAAAATCAATATGACAGATCAGGTTTTCACTGATATGATTATCTCACCACTATCTTTATTCACAAAATAAAACAAAAATACAGTATAATGGGATACATTAAAACTTTTATTAACTATGCACAGAAAACTTCATGTGATACTACAAAAGATAAACTCAAAAACACTATTAAATTCAAAAACAAGAATGATTTTAAAAGCCATTCTATAAAGCCAAGTGACCTTGGATGCAATAGCACAAGGTAAAGCCTGTGCCATTATCAAAAAGATATTGTATAATTGTATATATATTCCTAACAACTCTGCAAATGTGTCTAATGCATTGCAAAATCGGTCTTCATAAAACGATGCAGTTTCAGACTGTATGATAAGCTTTAGTAACTGGCTAACGTCCTGGTTCTCTAAAACAACCTGGTTTAAAAAAAAGTTCTCATTTTTCTGGCTGTAATACTGTGTATTAAAATTCTTTTAGGTTGCATGATCCATTGTTGTTGTGGGTCAATATCTCATATGCTCTTGCTGTCTTTGTCAAACTATCAATAGATGATGGTTCTTCAAAAGACAAAGCCCAATTTTATTATATCACCTTTATATCAGACAAAACAAGACTTTCAGTCCCTAGCTAGACGAGATTAGTACCCCTTCTCAACCTAAAACAGTTACATAGTCAGACTGTTGGTCCTTCTTTAGCCCCTTGAAAATAATAGACCAAAGTCTCAGGAGTGAAGGGAATGAGGCAGAGTAGAAAAAATAGAAAGTAGGTAAAAAAAATTTTTTTAACTGTACTTTTTTTGCCCTTCCACTAAACTCACTAAAAACTTTCCTAAACATTTTAAAGAGAGAGTAAGCCTATGAATTAGACTCTTAATTTATCCTTTTCCTCTATAAATTGTACTTTTGCCCCTGTCAAAAAGCAACAATATTAACGCACACAGCTTATCTTTAAACACATGTAGATGGCTTGGGTTGTAACCTGACAGAAAATAAAGCTACACATCCTAGATCACCCGTCTTAAAGACACCACCTTAGAATTACCCAACTCTGGCTCATAAGGCGTCTCATTTCTCTGAACACTCACACTCTACCCCCGAGTGTGTTCAATCTCTCTCTCTAATAGATCCTTTTCTTGACTCCTGCTGATGTGTCCTAAAAATTATTTTCCTGTAATGGAAATCAGCAAACCTACAAGCTTATTCTCCAAAAATGCATGGATTTAGTTCCTTGTTGTCAGCCTCAGAGACCCTTAAACTCTGCCTGGTGATGAAATAACTCATGAATGAAAGCCATGAAATAAAGGTCTTCTCTTCAGACCCCACCCCCAACAGAAGAAACAGCTACAGAAAGAAGGGTTCTCTGCTATTGCACTGATCTTGGCTTCCCAGCTCTGACTTTGTCCCACTGAGGCATGAATGTGACAAAAGCAACAGAGAGCTGGGGGTGTATTTTTTGCAGGTCCCAGGACCTCACCTCGGCACTGTTTCTTCTTTTTGATAATGAAAGAGAAAGTGCAGAAGGGAGGTGGGGTGTCCCCTTGAAAAAGGTAGTTCTGCTTTGTACAAATAAGAGAGTCTCCATGAAAAACTCTCTCCCCAAGTAATTCCTGTCTCCCATCTTGCTTCTTCACAAAAATTCAGCTGCTTGTGATAAATTAGAAAGAAAATAAAAGAGTTAGCCCAGCAATCCAAAGCTAGTGGTGGTCATGGTTAACCCATTTAGTTCTCTTATTAGAGACATGCAGTCTTACAGAGTACAAACCTTAACCAAGTAAATTATCAGACCACAATACAATAAGACAAACCAAGGCCACTTTTGAATTTTGCCTCAGCACAGAAAATGACAAGGAACTACTGAAATAATGACAGCCATTCTTTTTTATTTTTCAGTACTAAGATTGAACCTGGAACCTTCACACTGAGCCACATCCGTAGCCTTTCTTATGTTTAATGTTGAGAAAGAATATTACCAAACCATTCAATTGCCTAAACTGAGCTCCACCTTGTGATCCTCTGCCTCAACTTCTCAGAGTGCTAGGATTGTATGTGTCTGTCACCTCACCAGACTATGACTGCTACTCTTTACCCAAAGAGACAAATTTCTATGCCTTCTGACAACTGCCACTCTAGAGTGAATCCTTGCCTTCTTTGCTTTTCCCTAAATTGCACAACCAAAGCCTGAATTTAGTCGTAGTTTCTAACACCCTGTTATTGTGACATCTCATGACTCTTCATGGTATGAACACATTTTTCCCAATGTGACAAAGAGAATAGCCCAACTCATTTATATATAAATTATTTCCAAAGTAGACTTACAATGGCCACCTGCAGAATTAGGGGTAGAGGAATGCAAAATGGTTGTCTAGATGCTTGAGAACGAAGGATTCAGTTGAAGGTTGAAGGCTTGGAGTTCACAGCAGAGTCCAGTGCAGGCTGTGTCTGAAAGCTGAAGGATCTGTGTCAGCTTGGAAGGCAAATGTCCAAAGCCAGTGGTGAAGATCAGAGCTCCTCTGAAGAAGAGGGAAGACTTGCTTCTTTCCCTTTTATTCCATCCAAGCTGCAAGCCTATTGATTGGCACCATGCATAGCAGTCTTCCCTCTTTAGTTTGGAGACTACATGTTAGTTATCCACAGACACACCCAGAACTGTGCTCTACTAATCCACTAGACATTGCCTAAACCATTCAAGTTGATTCATCACAAGTAACAACCAGAGTAGATTTTTCCTGGTGGTCTTTGAAGCATTGACACCTGTGTGAAAGTAGAGGCATTTAGTGACCATTTATATGTGAAATTAGAAAATTTTTCTTGAGCATCTTTTATAAAGTTTCCTTCTCAGTACCAGGAATATAATAGTGAACAAAGTAAATGCAGTTCTCTGCCTTCACAGAGCTTAAATTCTTGTAAGAGAGAGGGACAGTAAACAGATTTGAATAAATAAAATGGACAGTGCATTGGATGGTGGTAGCAGTAAAGAAAAATGGTCACTGAACTCAAACCTAAAGAGTGAGTCTGGAAGATGTCTGAAGAAACATCAGGCAAAGGCTCTAAGGCAGGAACATGTCTACAGTGTTTAAGGAATTACGAAGAGGCAAGTGATTACGAGTAGCCAGAGAAATAAGAGAAAAGGTCTTGTAGGACTTGGTAGAGGCGCTAGCTTTTGCTCCGAGATAGGAAATAATCAGAGAAAATAATCTTTGAAAGAAGAGTGTTGTGATCTGCTTTAGACTTACTTGGGTTCTTTAGGCCACCAATTTGTGCTACAAACCTGAAAATAAATAGGAATAAGAAGTAGAGAAGCCTTTACAACTGTCAAGAAAGAAATGAGAACAGTTCCAACTAGTTATTTAGAAGAATTTAATGACATTTTCAACAATTACTGAAAGAAAAAATGATATTAATCAATAAATTAATCCCACGAATTTTACCTTAACTTCTATTGCAGCACTAAGTATCTGCTCTCATGCACTTAGTATATTCTTTTTCATTCATGCAGCATGGTTACTGCTTATTAAAATTCCAGGGAAAGCTCTGGAAAAACTTTAGAAGCAGATGCTTCTCACTTATTGTCAAGGTATCAGTAGAAGGAATTGATTTTCCAAACCTACAACTCTTCTATTTCTTTTATTCATGATCTTGACATTGTATTTAAAAAAAAACTTTAAGATATCAAATTGTCTGTTCTTAAATTCACAAAAGTTTATGGAGATATCCTGAATGTTATAGTTATAAAGGAACTTAATAACTACACTTCACTCAGTACTTTGCTAAATCCCCAAAGAAATTAACTCAGTATTTTCTTTTATTGACAATAATTTAAAAGTATTATTTATAAATATTTATCAGACTAGAAAACAGACAGACCACCAAATTCAAAGCTACATTTTCATTTCTACAGAATGACTTATTAATTTGTTTTCTGCTAACAACTTACTAGAGCAACAACAAATGATAGGCATTTATTTTTCTGATGTACTTCTTTTCTTCTGAAATATCAGTGTTCTGCAAGCTACCTCTCCAGAAAAAAAAATTTAATAAGTATAGTTTTCTCAATTTAAATTTTCACAATTTTTTCTTTAAAACTTAGTAGTCACTGGTTTATGATAATTTACCTTATGATAGGATCTCTTTAATGCCCCAAATTCATCATTAGGCACTGAATTTTCTTTTAACTCTTATTTCATTATCAAAGACCATTGATATCTCTCCAGTTAAACAAATTTTAGAAGTACAATAGTATCTTTTTTGTTTGTTTGTTTGTTTTGCGGCACCGGGGATTGAACTCACGACTTTGCGCTTGCCGGGCAGGCACTTAGACCGCTGAGCTAGATCCCCAGCCCTGTTTTTGAGACAGGGTCTCACTATGCTGTTCAGGCTGGCCTTGAGCTCACTTTGCAGCCCAGGCTGGTCTCGAACTCACAACGATCCGCCTGTCTCAGCCTCCCGAGTGCTGGGATTACAGGCGGGAGCCACCACGCCCGGCTACGATAGTATCTTGATTTTGCAAAATCGGTTGCTTTCTGGTCTTCTTAAAAATAAACTTTCTGAAGGAACAAAAATGGAAGAATAATGATCACCAACAAAGTTCAGTCTCTCCATAACCCAGAATCCAGAAATCAGGAAAATAACAACTTGACAATGAAAAAAAAAAGACTAGATTTCTGGAAATCAGGAAGAAATTGCTAAGAAAGTTAGAAGCAACAGAGAAGTTAAATAAAGACACCACAATGCAGAGAAAGAAATACAGCAGTCTGAAATTGATGGAGAAATAAAGTATTTCCACAATAAAGAGCACTTTAAGAAATTCATGATCACCAAATTGGCACTACAAAAAATTCTCAAGGATCTCCTAGAAAGAGCCAATGAAGCCAACAGTGTCAAAAAGTCTAATAGAATGAACATACCAACAGGGTGAGTAGATAATCAGGAAATTAAAACCAAAAAAGAAAATCACCAACAGAAAACTAATGTAACAGGAATAAGTCAGTATTTCTCAGTGATAACACTCAGTGTGAATGGTCTGAGTTCCCCAATCAAAATACACAGATTGGCAGAATGAATCAAGAAATGATACATGATATGCTATATACAAAAAATGGATTTCACCCAGAAAGAAATTTACAGATTAAAAATCAAAGAATAGAAAAAATATCTGATACAAGAACCTAAAAATAAGCAGGAAGTGTTACCCTATTATCAAAGTGGCCTTCAAGCCAGAAAAGACAAATAAGGTCACTATATATTGGTTAAGGGAACAATTCATCAGGACGGAATAACAATTATAAACATATATGGACAGAATAGTAGCGTATCCAACTTCATAAAGCAAACAAAATGGACATAAAATATCAGACAACACCAATATGATTACTGTGGGGGACCTCAATACCCCACTGTCCCAAATAGACAAACCAACTAGACAAATTACAGCAAATATCAGAGTTGAAACAAACCTTTGAAGAAATGAACTTAATAGATATATACAGAGTGTTCCACCCAGCACTAGAAAACACATTCTTCTCAGGAGCACCTGGGACTTCGCCAACATAGATCATAGGCTAGCTCATAAAACATGGTTAAGTAAATGCAAAATAATTGATATTATCTCATGCATATTATCAGATCATAGTGCGATGAAACTGGAAATCAGTGGCAAAAGAAACCACAGGAATTATTCGAAATCACGGAAATTAAACAGCATCTTCTTGAATCATCAATCAGTGGGCCTCAGAAGAAATCCAGGAAAAATTAGACCATTCCTAGACTCAAAGGATGATGTTGACAAAACATATGAAACACATTTAAAGCAAACCTGAAAGGAAAGTTCATAACTGTGAATGCTAATATTGAAAAAACAGAGCAAGTCCAAATAAATAACCTGTTGATACACTTCAAGATCCTAGAAAATAAGAACAATCCAAACCCAAAACTAGTATAAGGAGGGAAGTTATAAAGATCAGAGAAAAAGTTAATGAAATAGTGACAAAAAGTACAATGGATCTAAAAGCTGATTCTTTGAAAGAATAAACAAAATAGACAAACCCGTAGCCAATCTTACCAGAAAAAGGAAAGAAAAGACCCAAATCAATGCAATTAGAGTTGAAAAATATGAAATCACAACAGACACTGCTGAAATTCATATTATTAGTACTATTTTGAGAAACTGTAATTAAAAAATTGGAGAATTTAAAAAAACTGGATAAATTCCTAGATACACTTGAATTACCAAACTTGAACCAAGAAGATTCAACCAAGATTAATATAATAACAGGCAATAAAATTGAAGCAGTAGTAAAAAACCTACCAACCGAAAAAAGCCCAGGTCTGGGTGAATTCACTGCTGAACTGCACAAAACTTCATGAAGATCCAACACCAATACTCCTCAAGATCTGTAATGAAATCGAAAATTAAGGAGTACTCCCAAAGTCATTCCTGAAAGCTACCATGACCCCGATTCCTAAACAAAAAGAAAAAAAAAAAGATTCAATCAAAAAATGGCTACAAGACTATCTCTTTAATGAACACAAGCACAAAAATCTTCAACAAGATATCAACAAACAGAATAGAACAAATCATCCAAAAGATCATACATCGCTACCAAGAAGGATTCCTTTGAGGGATACAGGAATGGCTTAACATATACAAGTCAATAAATGTAATTTGTCACATAAACTGAAGCAAGGACAAAAATCACACAGTCCATTTTCAAGACAAAAGAGTTAACCCTGGGTAGAAAATTACTAACAGTTAGAATTGACTAACAATCTGTGGACATGACAAAGTTTGTGCATCTAAAAGGTCTTCGGCAAACGGAACCTTGGGAAGAGATAAACTAGTAAGAGCATCTTTGTTGAGAAATATAGGCTTGAGTAGAGAAGAGAAAAGAAAGACATAAAGTGGTCC
Source organism: Cuniculus paca (assembly GCA_004365215.1). NCBI lineage: Eukaryota > Metazoa > Chordata > Mammalia > Rodentia > Cuniculidae > Cuniculus > Cuniculus paca. The sequence goes on along the minus strand of RJWT010001850.1, from coordinate 27,470 downwards.
ATTTTCATAATAAGATAGCTAAGGCTAAGTAGAAGTATAGTGACTGCAAGCCTCTCTAGCATTGTTTTTATTTGATTCCTTGATGATAGCCATTCTTTCTGGACTAAGACAGAATCTCAGTGTTGTTTTGATTTGCATTTTTCTAATGATCTGAGATGATGGACATTTTTTTGTGTGTATTTATGGCCATTTGAACTTCTTCCAAGAAGTGTCGTTTATCCCACACAAATTTCAATAACTCTGGAAGCTAGATTATCACCTATTCAATTTCAGACAACTCTTCTCAGATTTTCTTAAGCACTTCAATTCTATTTAATCCAAATACATCTTTTTTGAAGAAGTTTAACTTCTGACCTGTTCAAAATTGAAACGCTCATGTCTTTTTCTACCCTCCCCTTTTTTTTTTTTTTTACTCATTCTCACACTTTCCTCTTACAATTCCATCTCAAACCTGATTGACTTCTTTGAATTCTGTCCATCTTCTCTGGTGTGTTTATAACACCAAATGAGAAAATCCCAACACAATATACAGAAGCCAATATACAATAGGGTTAATAACTTGTATTCTGGAGCCAGTAGCCTTCATTGGCACACCAGAAAAATTTCGTTGTCTTATCCAATCAGTTTTTATTTATATTGTTTTAATTTATTTTTCAATATATTGTAGTGTTGTGTTTCCTTTGAGAGAGGGATTATAATTCTAAATAATTATAGCATTTTATGCAGCCAGATATAGTGCTATATACATTCTTTGTCTATAAACTTAAATCTCAGTTTAAAAATATTGCAAGCAGGAACTATATGGTAATCAAGCTAATTGGCAGACCCAGTTACAATATCAAGAGATTTATCATTCACCCACAAGTATATCTAAAGTGGAAGCCTAAAGTCTTAGACAGAGATATGAAATAGCAATGTAACTAAACATGCAACATGTAAATGTAATAAGTGAAGAAAAATACATGCAAACACTATTGCATCTACTATTACATTATGATTCCAAATCTTTTCAAGTTGGTTAATTTTGCTTTTTTCTTAATTTTTGTTTTTATTAGTACCTGTTTGCAGTACATAATGATTACTTTCATCATGGGGAATGAGTATTGCACATCATGTACTTTAATATTTTAATTTTTACATCCCCTTTCCTTTTACTTCATCCCTCCTCCCTTCATCTTCATATTTCTTTCCCATTTGCAAAAGACCTATCTTCTTCCTTGTTATCTTATAACCATGTCATGTTTTTATTAAAAAATACTCAAAACTTCAAATATACTTGTTAACTAAGCATAAATTAGAAATTCACAGAATCTGGAATTCTATTACAAATAGAGGAAAAAAATCAAGAAAAATGCTAAACTAAGGAGATCAAGGTTTTAACAAACAAGTAACTATATATTGTAAGTATAAGTGTAGTTTAATTTACCGAATTTGTTGGGTTTTCCCAAGGAAGAATCAAATTCAGATAGTTTATTGCTAAGAAAATGTTATATATTATGATTGTAAAAAATGAAAAATTAAGAATCTCTGCAACGATTATTTTTAGAAATTATTTCTTTAAGTTTTCTTAGCTTCCTCCATGTAACAATTTTTAGCACTTCATTCATGATTACGTATCATTAATTAAAAACCTGAGCACTTCAATTAGAATCCTCCTTCCCTCAGAAAGCTGAATTCTAATTGCAAGCAACATTGAAATTAATCATGAAATTAAGCTTTCTTGAATATTGTTTCAGTAGCATCACATTCACCAATAAGTGTTTCAAGTAACACTATAATATGGGGCTCATTTAATGAAAAAAATGCAAAAACATGAAATAATCAGGACAGCCTGGTGTTACTGTCCTCCTACTACATGATGTGTGAGTCTTGCATGCTACTAAGAAAGAGGAACTACATGAGAAATGTAGAAAGAAAGGTTTTGTTTAAAAAGATCAAAGAAAATAGAAGATAATTCAAGTCAGCAAAATAAACCTATGCAGGGCCAAAAATTTTGCTGTGAGGTTTCTGTTTTGTTTTGTTTGTTTTGTTTTGTTTTTAGTGTAAAGTGGGAAAAAGAAAGCTTTAGATAAGTTACTCAGAAGCTGAGAATGAAAGATTTAGCAATATAAATTTTATTACCTAAACTATGTTATTCAAGTGATAGTTTTTCAAATCTTTGACTTCTCTTTGATATGTGTAGGCACTGAAGTAGATGTTTGTCGACATTATTAAGAAATATCTTGACTTTAAGATTTTTCTCTTCAATGAATTATGATTTAGAACTTGTCTTTCTCATACTATTTTGTTACGTTCTTTTCTTGGGAAAAGTTTATTTATGTGCATATATATGTACTTATCTTCTTCTCAATTACTAAAAGATATTCTTTTCTGAAGTGTTCTTTAATTATCACCTCTATGTAGTCACTTAATATTAGTACTTGGAAGGACAATTTAAAACTTACTTTATGACCCCCAAAACACCCACTTCCTGAGCACTTTTAAATGCTGTATGCTTGCAAAAACTGCAATTTCTGTTCTACATATTTTTAAAATAGCTATCATAGTAGGTATAATTATAGAATATAATGAAAAACTTATTTCACTAAAGGTTATGTAAAAATGTAAAATCTTTATCAGATAGATGTATTTATACTGTGATGGGAAACATTTGTGTCTCTAATGTTAGCATAGGAACTCTTCAAAGTTGTCAGTCATAAAAAAGATATTACAGTTGTGGGTCTCTCATAAAACCATGTTCCTGTTATGGATTTGCAGTTTACTAACATGCTTTATGGAATACATTCTGCTGTTACCACTAGTAAAGTGTTAGGTTATGATAAGCCGACACACTATAAAACGCTGATTTCCAGAGAAACTGTGCACCCAGAAGAGAAATAAAATAGATCTTGAATAGCCATTGAGAATATTTTCAAATATGAATTTGTAATAAATAAAAAAGTAACAAATATATTTTGAAGGTGTTGGGTTCATAAAAGCAACCTCACATTTTGAAAGATAATGCATTTGAACAGTAAATAAAGTCACTCTAATAAAGTTAGTCTTGGAGTTTTCCAATAAATAAAAAGTAGTTTTCTTCTAACAGTTTTAGGAAAATTTATTTCTAAAACAGTCTTTAAATTTTTTTTCAAACAGAACTAAAAGTATATTTTACCTTTGCTTTTGTTTGTCGCTGGTCCTTTAGTCAAGCTAGTGCAAAGCAGAGGTTGAATGGCAAAGGATCCCCTCTCAGTTCAGAAAAACATGTCATTACAGGGATGACTCAGTTCTCCAAGTTAAACCAGAGGCTTGCATTAAATCTCTTTATAACCAAACTCAGTCTCTGTTAAAAGTATCTTAGTACTATGTAAGTGACCATTGCTTTCTCAAAATCACCAATTTAAATTTACTGACTTAAGAAGGAGAAGGAAAATTGATTGAGACTTTAGTTAAAAAGTGTGGAGAAAAAAAATCATGCCTTTAAGATTCCCAAATTTGAAAAAAAGGTCAAGTGATTTGTGCTGTTTTTTATTTTAAAAAACAGAGCCTGATGTGCTATTCTTGTTGATACTCATGTGCCTTTAATGGAACATTAAGTATCAGACCAAGAAAATACGATGTGAATGTAATATAATTTATGGCTCAAGACAGTGAGCAGTGCACATACATTTGTTTCCATATTCAGTCATTTTCAGCACAGGTAATTAAACAAGATAACTATAAAGTGAAAAAACAAGAGTGGTGACATGACTCAAACACTAAAAACAGGTGAAACTGAATAAGCCAGAAAAAAAATTTAAAGCAACAAAGCAAAACAAAAACCATAGAAGAAAGTTAATTTAGAGGGATGAGCTGTTCCTTCCATTGGAAAGACAAATCATAAGATTATTGGAGTAACCAACTAAAAATATTATTTCCAGGATAGCAGAACCAGTCAGACCAGTCAACCTCCCAAAAGTATGTACAGGGATAAGCAACTCATATATTTTACCTCAGACTATTTCAATATCTCCTCCTACACAGGGTTCAGTTTGTATATTGGATCAAATACAAAAGCTGCAATGGATAGAGCTGTGTTGTACCTACGCAGACACAAAAGGGGGTAGCAAAAGGCGAACTCAAGAGGGAATGGCATCCCTGTCCCATGCAATTTTCTTCTTACTTTGATTATTATGGGAATTCCTACCACCCTGTCTGATTTTCTACTTATATGCTCCAGATGGAATCTAACTTAACATTCTCTACTCCCTTTGACAGAGTCTATCCTCCTGTGTAATGCAATAATTCTGTTGAATATTATACTCAAACAAATGAAGGGGTGAAGAACGTGGGAAATCCTTATACTTTTACTGCTTTATTGGAATGTATTCAACATCAGAATTCTGATACGATAGTTCACTTATAATGGCTTAGTAACAACTGTAATAGCTATAAAAGCATTTTGTGCATAATCATAAAAATCTAAGTCCTACAATAACATCCTTGGTGCAACAATATACCAATAAAATAGGGGAATTTATCAGGTAGTCCTCAGTTTAGCTTACTATATTTCATCACCCCTTTAACTTTTACTTCTCCCCCAAATGAATGAAGGAATAATAAATGAATGAATGATCTAATGAATCAAAATAGAAATTCAGACGTGATCTGCCTATTAAACCTCTATATGTAGGCCAAGATGGAACACATATAAAAATGCAATATTTGGAAAGGAAAATATCTTTCCTAACTTAAGAGAGATACTATTATAATCTCCTTTGAGTCTTTGTTAATGATGATTGGGGTTATAACTAGAGCCGGCCAAGTGGCTACATGAATTTTTCAAGTTGTGATGTACTGAGAACTGATGAATTGATTGGATACAGTATAATTTAATGAAACAACAATTACCAAAAAGAAGAATTTCCTGTATAAATTTCATTGTGTGAGATTTTAATAGGACTTATCTTCTGATGTTGATGATTGCCAAATGAATGTCCAAGATAACTTAAATAAAATCAAGACCCACAGCACTCATTACTAGACACCACTTGTCCCTCTAATTTCATCCTGGGGTCACTGGAGTGTGAACAATTATTTTGTTTTCATTTCCTATTCTGTTTTCAAGAATGTATTTCTGATACATTTTCTTGATCTGCTCCCCCTATCTGCAGGTCACCTTTCTAGAGAGGCACATTGGATTGTACAAAATTTCCAGTGCTTCCTCATGCTCCCTAATTTCTTTATTCTACTTTATTATTTTACACAACACTTATTCCCACCAGATATATGAACATGTGATTACTTACTATTTTTCACTTTCTGGCAAGAATTTAAGCTACCCAAGGACAGATCTATCCACATTTGCATCATCCTTGCCTATCATGAAGTAAACATCCAACAAGCAATTACTATACCAGGGAATGGGGTCAATAATTTTTTTTACTTTTTATTTTAAAGCCAATAAATATTTTAGAAGAGGCTTAAAGTTAAAAGTCTACATTTTCTACTCTTCAGTCAAGGAAAAATTGACATTGTAGTAGGGAATAAAAAATATTCAGCAGAATCACAGATATGGTTACATCAAGAAAAATTGATAAATTAAAGTTAGCAATAGGAGCCTTGTTCTTCCAACTCATGAGATCTGAAGAGTAATGGCAAGACTCTCCATGCCAGCCATAATAGCAGTGACACATAAATCCATCCTTCATGTCCATTATTGTCTTCAATTTGTTCTTTTCAGAAATGATAAACCTGAAGCTCTTGTTTGAGATAGATTTCTTACTGCTGTTTAAAGGCATATGCAAATAAAAGGCAGATTCAGGTGTTTTGCGAACACATCTTCCATGGTTGCTACACAGACTTTGACTACAGAGTTTGGCTGCAGATGTCACATTCACAGCGTAGGGACCCAATGACCTTTGAATAGATTGTTGCACAGATAAGCAGGCCTCCTGTAGGAAAGATAGAAATCTACTTAAAGCACTCTCACAATGTGATTCCGTTATCCAGAAAATATTAATGCCTGAAGTGTAATGGAAAGGTTACAGAGGATTTCAGTAGGTTAATTGTTTAAATGAAGATAAGCCTTTATTTTTTCATAAGTGTGATGAACTATGCCCCAAACCAATTAGAAAGACTATGACCCAACCCAATTTCATATCTTGTGCGGGGAACAATGATCCTACCTTTCCCACTTGAGATTATTCCCTCATGTTCAAAGATATTTCTATTAACATTTTAAATATGATTTAAAATTTTTAATTTTAATTATAAAACATGTTCAAAGCTAAAATACATTAGATTGGGGTTTTTCTAACACTACTGAGTCAGAGATAATAATGCTCCTAAAGTTGGTGGTTAGTCTTCTATCCAGTGTTTTATAACTTTACTATTTATATATATATATGTGTGTGTCCATATTTATGACTTTAAACAATATGTGATAATGCTTTGTGATTTTGTGTATATGTGTGGGCTACATTTTTTTGCAAGTTGCTTTTTAAGTACATACCATTTTAAAATGTTTTAAATACTGATACATATTTAACTCAGATATACATATATTTTTCATTTTATTTCATTGTAGAATATAAATACACCATGCTTTAATTATCTGTCAGTCAGTCTATAGGAGATCAAATATAAGAGATTGTTGTATACAACCAAATACCCAAGTCATTGGTACTAGGACAAAAGATCCAATGACTGTAAGTAAGCACACCTTCCCACAAGTCAGCCACTGAGTACTGATACATTCACAACATTGGGTTTAACACTAGGTTACATTTCTACTTATTGTTGGTCACACTGTGCGACTTGCAAGGACAGGCCTAATCGAAGTGACATCATTAGCTGACCCATAAGAATCTAGCTGTAATTTTGATAAATAATGGCCTTGATCCATATAAAAAGGACCAAGGTGCAAACCTCATAGATTCATTAATAAATTGAGTTTTCCATTAACATTTCAATCATTCTTTCAGCATTCACACTACTGCATAATTAAAGGTCAGTTAACTCAGAACTATGTGGTACTTTCTTAGTGAGAGGAAATAAGGCCTAGAGCTGTGAATTCATCTATGAAAGGTTTGGGAAAATTCAAATGGAAAAATTGTAAGACAGAATAAATCTCTCTTTTTTTATTGTAAAGATAACAAAATCCAGCAAAACAAAACAATAAAGCCAGTCAAAACAAAGCAGTGAAATTTGTACAGAACTTCGAAGCAGGATACTAGGAGAACAGCAACAGCTACCATAGCATATCTTATTATCTTTACAATAATTGTCCATTCCATCAGATACAGAAAATCAAACCAAAATGAAACAGAATAAAACCAATCAAAACAGAACATTGAATAAAGCAAAGCAATTAATCAGAACAAAACAAAACAGTGAGAACAATATTGAATTTCAAAGACAAGACAGAAGAGAATCTCCCATATTTGCTATATTGCATGCTGTTATCCTCCTAATAGATGCACAGACCACTGGCCCCAGGCCTGCAAAATCAACCAAACAATACAAGCATTCAGTTGCTTTTTTGTACCTCAGTTGCTGTCCACTCAGCCTGTCCTCCAAACCAGCTGGTTGCTTACTAGGGAGGAGGGCGTTGATTCTCAGCCCACACACTGGTGGGCTCACAGGAGGTGGTATCTGAATTTTCTCTTCCTGGACCCCACATAGCTTGTGTGGCTCACCAGAAAGGTTGGCTAATTGGCTTCTTGGTGGGCTCCTCCCAACCCCAGCACAGCCAATTCTCAGGAAGCATTGACTCTTCTCTTTCAGAATAAATCTCTTAATGTCAAGTAATTGAACAAGGCAGCACTTTAGGCAATAGCAAGTTCTATAATTCCTATGAGCAACATCATTTGTCCCAAACACATTCATTGCTAGCCATATATCATATTTAGGAACACACACTGATTTCTACTCAGGACAAGACTCTGTATGAGGGATCTGAGAGAAATTAGGGAAACAGTAATTAAGATAAATAAAAACACAGATAAATACAATTACATTCAACTTGGGCATCCCCCTTTCTGCCCCAACTCTACTTCTTGAAACACCTTCTTCACTTAGCTTCAAGAATATCTTCACTATAAACCAACTCTCTTTCCAGTGCCCCAGGAGCAAACTTTTGGAGTCATTCTTTACTCTTTTATCCTTTCACATTTAATACATCAGCAAGTCCTTCTCAGTCTGTCTACAAAACAGATCCAGAAATCAGCCCTTGCTACTACTCTAGTTCATGTGCTACTCTTCTGGTTCAGATCATGAAGAGCTCTCACCTGGATTGTTTCAACAGCTTCCCAACTAATCTCCCACAGTCTGTTCCAAATCTGCATATATATGAATAAAAAAATTCCTATTTTTCACAGATTAAAATACTCTCCCAAGTAATAATTACACCAAAGAAAAACTCAAATACAATTTAAAATAAATTAGAAGAATACAAAAATTAGAACACTAAGTTTTAAAACTTATGGACTTAGCCAAAGCAATTACCAACACTAAATGCTTAGTCATGCATAATTTTTTGATCAGGAAATTCATTCAATAGGCAAGAAACAAGACATTTTAGTATGATCTTTCATTTGGACTTCCACTCAGCTATTAGCATTGTTCATCACTAGTTGATGGAGTAATAAGAGGTGTTCTTCCTACTTATGCTTTCTTCCTACTCCAATTCTCTGAAACCTTTCTCACTTTTCTGTTCTTGGAGGTTCTGTTTTAGTTGCTACCTGCTTCAGTGGTCACCAATTTCCTAGAATTCAGTAAGTGATATTTCACCCATTATGTGAAACTCCTGACCTCCAGTTTATCTATCTGCTTTTAGTTTCTAATTTTGAAACTTTATCCAAAAGAATGTGCCTGATCTGTTCATTTATTTTAGGATGATTAATATTAAAAAAAACTAAAGTTAATAAGTGTTGGTGACATTGTAGAAAAATTGGAGCCCTTTCACGATTGTTGGAATATGAAAAGATACAGAAGCTACAGAAGACAATATAGAAGTCCCTCCAAAAATTAAAAAGAGAACTGTCATATTATCTATACATACATACATGCACATGGGCACAAACCCATGCATCTTTATGTGTATGTATCCAAAAGAGAAAAAACAATGATCTTGTAGAGTTACCTACCCTTCCATGTTTGCTGAAAAATTATTCATAGTAGCCAAGATATGGAAAAATCCAAGTATTTATCAAGGGATGAATGGATTAAAATAATGTGATATGTATATACAATAGAATATTATTCAGTCTTTGAAAAGGTGGAAATCCTGCCATTTTCTTACAACACAGAGGAATCTACAGAAGATTTTGCTAAATGAAATAAAGAAATCATGGAAGGACAAGTACTGCTCGATTCTACTTACAAGAGGTATCTAAAAAGTAAAACTGATAAAATCAGAAAATACAATAGTAGTTGTAGACATTGTCAAGGGATGTAAGAAAGGAAAATGGGTGTTGTTCAAAAGGTCATTCATTCTAAATAAGTACTAGCAATCTGCTGTATAGAATAGTTGAAACTTTATACAGAAATATTTTCCTCCCACGTGCATTTCTTTCATAGGTAATGAATAAAATGAGAAATAATTTTTATAGAACTCACCCTTCTTAATGTGGATGAAATATTTTTAAAATATAGTATTTTTTATCATATATAAATTATGTTATTTTATCTATTAAAATTATTGCATGTAAGTTTAATACTAGTATAATTTTTAAATAAAGAATCTGAGACTCAAGTGAATTAGTATGCCCACAATTATACCCTTAGAATATAACAATCAGTTTCTCACTTTGGACTGCCAGATTGAAAGTTCTTTTTCCAACCTTCTAACCACAGTGGCTCACACAAAGTAGATACTAAACAATGTTGATCCCTGTACTTTTTGAATTTCATGAGTAAAGAAAATGTGATACATATTTACACACAATGTAATACTAATCTGTCATAAAGAATAATAACCCTGAGTTATTTGTAGGAAAATGGATGCACCTTGAGACCATAATGTTAAGTAAAATAAATCAGCCATGCAAACTTAAATATTGCATGCTTTCTCATATGACAAACTTGAAGTATAAATAAAGAACAAAATAAAATATAGATAATAGGAAGTAGGGAGAAACATCTTTCTCAAATGTGAAGGGGCTCAAGAGATGGAAAGAGGAGGAGGAAAAGGAGGAAAAAGGGATGAAAAAAGAAATGAAGATGTGTTATGAACATGCTCCAACTCCACACAAGGAATGTAAACATTATGTACTTCGAATATGTACTAATAAAAAAAGTCAAGGCACCAGAAAATCAGCAACTGTTTGACCCTGATGTGACTTGTTTTAAAAGTCCCTATCTAGAGTATATTCAAGATACTGAAGAAAATAATTGCTTACCTTTGACGAAATATATTCATGTCCTCCCCACAATATTATTCCTGCTGCCCCTAATGCAGCACTTTCACCAATTGTATGCACTAAGTCCTCCTAGAAAAGAGAAGAAGCATCAGGAACAGTTTCTGCAAAACAAAATTTAGTTGTTGATAATTCAGTAAGACTCAACCCCTTCAACCATGGTAAGGAACACAATAATTTTATCTTTGTAAAACAAAAGACCAGGAGACCAGGAAAAGACTATTCTGCCTTGCCTTCCTAGTTTATTGATAAATACTTAGAATTTTTCAGACAATGTTCTAGACACTAAGGATATAAAAATGAAAAATATTTCAATTCCTATTCCTGTGGTAATTCTTTAGAGTGATGCTTGAGATAGACATAAAAACAAATAACTATGTTATAATAAACTATTATCTATATTAGTAGTACCTACAAATCATGTAAAGATTTGAATAAATGTTTAATTCTACATGGAAGAGTTTGCAAGTTCCCTTCCTTGAGCAGGTGAAATTTCAAATAAATCGTTCAGAATAAGTTTCATTTCCAGAAGGAAAACCAAGGTCAGGGGCTCATATGAGGCAAGAGCATGGTTCATGCAGAGAACAGTCAGTAACTTCTTGTGATAAAGCACATTCAATTTGGGAGAGAAATAAAAGTATATAAATTCTTGTTTATAAACAGAATCCGAATACAATTCAGCATTGAAAATATATAAATTTGTAACTTTAAAAGCCATTTTGTTGGATGTACAATCCAATGCATTGTAAAGAAAGGTCAAGATGGTATAGTCAGAGGCACCAGTCGGGGGATGATGGAAAGTGTTCAATAAAAATGATAAAGACCCAAGAAAGGCAGTGTCAGTTTTACGAAGACGAGAAAGATTAGAGAGTTATTTGTAAATTGAGCTAGATAATTTTTAATTACCTAAGAAATGGTGGAAAGAGGAGAAAGGAGACCTCCAGGCAACTCTCCAGTTGATTAAATACTAAACGGTTGTAATCTTCATTCTTTCTTCCCCTAAGCAGTATTAGAAATTCAGTGCAAAGGTGAAGGGTTCAAAGACTGGCATGAGTAAATGGCAATGTCACCACAGAGCTTTCCTGCCTTAGGGAAAATTTCCAGTAACAGTAGTTGAAATCTATGGGCGCAAAAGTGTTCAGAATTTCAAAGTTTCAGATATTTTTCCAACTGGAATATTTACATATATATAGTGAGATATTGTGGAGATGTGGCCTCTACTAGTCACTTTCCCATGCCTGGGACAAAATACCTGACAACCACAATGTAAAAGAAGAGAAGTTATTTTGGCTTACAGTTTCAGCCAATAGTCAGCTAGCTCCATGACAGAAGCTGGATGGCAGAGGGGCATGCCACAGGAAAAGGTGCTCAACCCTGGCACTTAGGAAGCAAAGAGGGAGAGGAGAGGATCTAGGAACAAGAATACAGCCTTCTAAGTCACTTCCACAGTGACCTACCTGCAAACAGTCCCACCTCCTAAAAGAATATTCAGGTTCTGAACTCTAATCAATGGATGAATGCACTGATGAGTATGTTCCCCAATAATATAATCATCTTCCAAACACATGAAACTTTTGGAGACTATTTTAAATCTAAACCATAAGAAGACTCAAGTGTAAACACAAAATTTATTTCTGCTTTACAGAAACCTTATATGCATAGGCTACAGATAATTTTGTCCAACATTTCTAATGTGCCTATATTTTAACTGCAACTTAATCTCAGGCATGAAATTTTCCATTTGTGCCACCACGTCAGTGCTCAAAAACTTTCAGATTTGGGAGAATTTTAGATTTTGGATTTTACAATTGAGGATGCTAAGCTATACTACTGCTTATGTTCTGCAATTTGTCTGATAAAACAAAAATAGAAATTAGTCTTCCATTGTACTAACTAGTACTGTATTACATTCCTTAACATAAATCAAATCTCTTATTTAAATTGAGACACTTTTGAAGGAAAAGACCAGGAGAGTTTGATTTCAAACATGCATGGAAATTTTATGTTGCTTAGGCAGTTGGGGGGTGGAAAATATCAATGCTGTCTGTAGATTTTCAGACCATGAAAGGATACAGAGAGTCATGAAAATATTCTAAAGTAATTCTATACTTTTTTGATGAGAACATATGTTATCTATTGCTTTATGAGGTAAAGCTCAAAGATAATAACTCATAATTTACTTCAAAAACCTAGTAGTACAAAGAATGAGAAAGACATTAAGGAATTCATGAAAACGTGACCATTTTCTATCAAGATGAACTATTTGACTAGATGAATCATTATTTTCTATTTTTAGCATTAACATTTCTAACACATTGTTGGCACTCGATAAATAATTTTGAATGAATAAATATGCCAGTCTTTTTTCCCAAAAACATTTGAAAAATGACATGATTTAAGAGATTGTTCACTTGTGCAATACTTTGTGAGAAATTTGGGGAAAGCGTGACTAATGTCTTAGAATATCCATAATACTGGACTATAAAAGAAGGGCTTAATTTATTCTATGATACACCAGAAGGTAGAATTAGAACTAGTCTCTGAATAACTAGAATTATTCAGAGACAAAGTAATTACAGCATACTTCAAAACTTCTTAGAAAATAGTACTGTCCAAAAACGTAATTTTTTTTTCTATTACAGAAAGTGCCTCATGAAAAAGTGCTACAAAAGAACCAGGTCAAAAAGGATTCACATATGGGTTGTTGATGGATTGGATACTGCTAAGATTTCTTCAATATTTGGCGTAATGTTATTATTCTTTTTCTCCTAAACTTGTTGAATAAATACTTCATTATTTAGTGATCCTGAAATGATTAAAAGCAATGTATTCTATTCAATAATATTCAGGTCAATAGATTTTTAACCTGAAATCACTTAGGAAGAATTACTATTGTTTTGAAATACTCTTATCTGAAACATAAATGGTCTAAGGAAGTGAACTGCGTGTTGGCTACCCAAAGTCCCTATTTCTATATTGAGAACTGAAATAACAGAATTGTTGGCTCAAGTATGGATGGAAATTTAAAGGTTTTCTTAAGTAGCCACCCATCTAATGATTGCATTCTTTCCACAGTGTAACAATCTAACTAAACCTTGAGCATTTCCAGTGTTGATGAACTCATTATCTTCCAAACAAGTTCATCTCCACACATCTATCTCTTTGCCTCCTACTCTGTGTCAAGCCTGAAGACAGTATCTAACTATATAAACCACTTTTAATCCTGAACACTAATAGGTTATATTGTAGACTCTTAAACACTCATTAGAGTCTATACTGTGTTTTCAGTTAACATAATAAATTGAAACAGAAAAATGCAAAAAAAAGAAAAATGTAATTAGTAATTTATCATAAGCTCCCTTTTACATGTTTCTGAATTGGAAAATTGCTGCTATACTTTCACATCAAGAAATCTTTCCCTGGTTAAAATTAATCTATTTAATTTTAATCTATTTATTACATTATTTAATTCCAATTTAAAAATTCCTCCTTAGAAAATTCTGGTGAATTCTGAGTTAGTAAAAATAATTTAAAAACTCTAAGTACACATCTCATTGCCAGTAAGATTGTGTCAGAATTAGGCTGTGAAGAAATACATACCTTTCATAATAGAATAGCATTCTATTAATATATTAATATGATATTATATAATTACTATATTAATGGTGTGACATTATTCAAGGGAGATAAGTTTTCTAAAACATTTCTTTCTAGACTTTTTATATCTTTCCATTAAATTTCTGTTCTTTTAATTTGAGTGACTTACCTCTGACAGAATTTCAAGACCATTCAAATAAAATGGCCGGGAAAAAACAAAAACTGGCAAAACATAGTCAGATCTAGCCATTTCAGCAATTCTCAGGGCTTCTCCAACTCGATAATGAACAAACTTCAGTGCATTTAAACTAGACCTCAATGTTTTATCTAAATATATCGAAGGATAAAGTGCTGTGCTTTTATTCCACAGCCACGAGAGTTGATTGTTGAGGATGATTTCTTCATTTGGACAATTGCCTGTGTAAAACTCTGGATTTATTCTGTAATCATAATTATAGCAATCTGGATAGCGATAAAAGCCCCATAAGCGTTTCGGTCTCATTTCTAAAGCCAGTGTAAGAGTAACATTCATGAAATTCCTTCCTGCATTTTCAAATTCCTGTTGGGCAACTTCTTTCGCTTTTGCTTCTGACCAGTCAGGATGGTGGTCTCTAGTGAAAGCTAAAGAGTGATCTTTATATATTATTCTACTGCCCCAGTTTCTAATCCATTGAGGTTTCCAATCATCCCAGTCAATAATAACAAGTCCTTCTGATTGCCACCAAGGGACACTTCTTTCAATATCAGCAGCAGTTTTCCTAACGTGAGCAGAAAGGCTCATTCTCTGCGGTATTCCACCATTGAATGATTTTCCATCTTGAGAGAAATAAGGGTAATGCCCCAATTCATTTGGATAGAAGATGGCAATCGTTGATCCACTCTGAGTCTCGAAAGGATTTGTTATAATGTTAAATACTGGAAGATTCATGTCTACTTTGAAGAAGTCCTTACAGTATATTGTTGGGGCAGCCCAGAAAATGTTGAAAGGCTGCTTCTTGATCACTGGAGGCATTGCTGGTTTGAGGACTGACTGAGTGACCATGACAAAGAACAGCAGCACTCCTAACCATGTCACCCATGGGTAACACATGACATTCAGCATTACAGCAGTCTCCTAAAAATAAGAAGAAAAACATTAAACACGAAGGAGTCAAATGTCTGTTTAGTTTTATGATCCAAAATGAATAAAACTAAATATTCCAAAGGATTTATAATGCTTTCGTAATATAGTTTCATGTGAATGAGGGAAAAAAATAAGACTTTTCCTCCAAAATGTGAAAAATGTATCAAGTGATTAACAACTGTAAAAGTTTTATTTAAAAAATCCTCAGGTATGCACATTTTACCTGCAGTTTGTTCTAAGTTTAATTTTCTATAACTGAGTGTGTAATCCGAGCCACTGTGTACTGGCAGGACTGACTGCAAGGAGAACTAGAAAAGAAACTCTGGATAGATTGCTGTGTGTCCTTATAGAAAAGTGAGGCCAAGAACATGCTCAGTTGGAAATTAACAAATATTGACATTTAAACAGACATTAAATAGAATAAAAGAAATAACAAGCTGTACTAGCAATAAGAAGTAATTTGTATGCAATTTGAAATGTATTGGCCTCAAATGTTTGTTCACTTGCTTTTAAAACAGAGCACTTACCCTTGTAACTAACCTGAGTTTAAAAAGAAAGCAGAGTTGTCAGTCACCTGTTGCTGATTATGAATCTTGGCGCTATCATCTTCTGTTAGTCACATAAACAAACTTAAAACCTATTGTTCTTGATCTTCATTATTTTCTCATGAAGAAATTGGACTGTATTTTCAGCAGTTAAGTTCCGACTTTTCAGTTGGGACAGAAACTGCCAAAGAATCTTCCTAGTATGTAAGGACCGTCTAATAAGTGAGGTGTTTCAACCAAAAGATCTTGCTCTGAAAATCCCCATATCAAAGTTAGTTTATCGTGTACTATACATTTTTAAAAAGGTGATGAATCTCTGATGCAGTTAAATTTACTTTTTAAGAGTCAAACACTATTTCTTATGTAGTTCTTTCTATCTTTATTTAATATGATAAATGCAGGAAAAGCTATCAACCAAGACCACAAACTCACAAAATAATACACCAAGTTTATAAAAAAACTCATCTCTGTACATCGACTTCTTAAATCAATAAATGTGAATGAGATTCTTGAATAAACTGGATTTTATTAAGACAGCTGACTTCCCATGGAACTTACAATATGGGAACTAGATAAATCTCTTTAAGTCCAGAGATGCCTCTATCACTTTTTCTTCCCCTACTGTGAGATTTCAATGTATCCCCTTCCCCAGTAAAAGAACAAACCTTGTTCTTTATCTTTGTTGTTCAGGGAGATATAAAAGTGCCCACTCAACATAAATGTAGCTCTTTATTTTCTTTTCGTCATAACTGCATGTACTCGGCATACATGCTATTAAATCAGGAAACCCTTAAAAAGAAACTTTCGTTAAATATTATATCACATTAAACTTTTAGAGATAAGAATGCTAAAAATCCCAAATATGTGCTTCAGTAAAATCTAATTTTAAATTGTTGATTTAATCATTTTCTGAATACATAAATGACATACAATCTGTCTTTATCACTAGCCTGAGAAAATTTTATTATGTTAATATTATCCTGGCTCTCGGTATTCATGTTATAACAAACTTCCACTGTAATAATTCTTAAGATATATTAAGAATTTCATATAAATTTTTAAATATAATTAATTCTTTCCACAAGATGATTACTGATACATTTTTCTAGTCTTTTTTTACTCCAAGTATAAAATGTGATACAAATTTTGTCATTTATAACGTGTACACACATTATACATACATACACACACATGAAGTTTTGATTTCTGGTATGTTTTAGGGTATGAATCAAGCCAAGAGTTGCCAAAGTAAAAATCAAAATTATTCCCCACATTGCAAAAAGTTATATGTTCTGTAAATTAACATAGGTGAAAAATCTAGAATACCTTGGGCATGGAGATGATTTTTCAAATTCAATACCAAAGTGCGATTCATGAAAGAAATTTTCTGCTCTTCGTGAGTATGAGAAGATAAGCCACATACTGGGAGAAAATAGTTGCAAAAATCCTAGCTGGTAAAGAAATGTTATCTAAAATACAGAAATTTAAAACTTAACAATAAGAAAATGAACAATGAGATTTAAAAATACACAAAAGACTTGGTAAGCAAGCATAAGAAAATATATTTAACATCAAATGTCATTAGGAATTTGCTGAGTACAACAGCTATGAAAAGTCATTACATGGCTATTAGAATGACGCAAATTCAAAATAATGCCAACTGCAAATGCTGATGAAGATGTGGAGCAACAAAAATGGTAATTCACTGTTGATGGAGGTACTAACTGATACAGCCACTCTGCAAGACAGTTTGGCACTTTCTTACAAAATTACATATACTCTTAACATAAGATCCAGTAATCATCTTCACTGGCATTTACCTAAGTGACTTGAAAACTTATATCCCCTGAAAAACCTGCAACGAATGTTTATACCACCTTTATTCATAACTGCCAACACTTAGAAACAACTACAATATCCTTCAATATGAAAATGTATAAATTGTGGTATATATGGACAATGGAATATTATTCAGTGTTAAAATAAAATGAGCTATCACGTTATGAAAAAACATAAGAAAACTCCATATTACTGAGTGAATTAAGAAAGCATATTACTAAGTGAAAGAAATCAACCTATAAAGGTTATACACTGCCTAATTTCAACTACATGACATTATGGGAAAGGCAAAAATATGGGAAAAGTAAAAGCAGCGATTTCTAAATGTTGCGAGGATCGGGAATGAATTGAACAAGCATACAGGATTTAGTATGCAGTGAAACTACTGTGCATAACAGTATAACAGTGGATGCACGTTGTTATACATTTGTCAAAACCTATAAAAAGCACAACAGCAAAAGTGCTTGCTCTACAGAAAGCTACAGACATTGGATGATAGTGACATAGCGATGTAGACGCATCAGTTGTAACAAATAGTGAAGGGTGTTTAATAGTGGAGAAAGTCCTGCATATAGAAAGGAATAGATTATATGGAATTTCTGTACTTTCTGATCAGCTTTGTGGTGAGCATGAAAAGTATTCTAAAAAGTGACACCTGCTTAAATAGGGAAAAATTATAAAACTACATTGATGGAAGCCCTGTTTGTATCAGAGAAAAGCTATAAACGACATATATGTAGTCCCCAAGGAGTTTGTTAAATACATTGTGAACTATACTATGGTGCAACATAATGAAGTGACAAGTCATGTCAAATTAGATTACTTGAAGTCTATTTAAAAAAAAGATATAATAAATTCTCAAGAAAGAATGTCTAAGGACCGAGGATATAGCACATTGACACAGCCCCTGTCTGGCAAGTACAAGGTCGTGAGTTTGATTTCTGGTACCCCACCCCCACCCTCAAAAAAAAGAAGATGGGACATCTTCTGATTTCCCTCTTTTAGTTTTGAATCCCTGCTTTACAGTTGTACTCCACACTTTACAAATTTAATAACTTTATCATAATTTAATTCTTTTATGCTGTCTTTCTTTAGAGGCATAAAAATAAAAAAGGAAAAAATAAAACTTCCATTTTGGGGCAATATTAACATATAGAAAACTCAAACGAATCTACAAGTCATTTGGATAATAGAGTTTAACAGCTAACTGATCATTAGATTAATGTATAAAAGTCAAGAAGTTTTACTCACCAGTATAATTAAAGAGAAGATTCAGACTTTGTATGACACCTCAATAGAGGCATTATTTGTTTATTGTATTTTTGAGACAGGGCCTCACTATACAGTTCAGGCTGGCCTTGAGCTCACTTTGTAGCCCAGCCTGGTCTCGAACTCACAACAATCCTCCTGTCTCAGCCTCCCAAGTGCTGGGTTTACAGACGTGTGTCAACACGCCTAATTTATAGAAGCATTATTAATCTTTATTGAGATGTGTTTACAGAGAACCAAATAAATGCATTTCTGACTTAATTTTTGCCACTCCAACATAGCATTGCTTCTACTGATTTAGGTTACTTCTATCTTTCCAAAGTATCTGGGGAAGGGAGGCTAAAGATTTAAAAGGTGCTTGTCTGAGATCCTACTTAGAACATCCTGCCCATTATGTGTGGAAGTGAGAATAGATTGCATTTATAATCTGTGAAATTATTGTGCTTAAGAAAAATAAATTTAGAATACTCAGTAAGAATTCAATTATTTTTTTAAAAAATATTTTTAAAAAAATATTTCATTTAGAGTCAAGATTTACAAAGATCCTAATACTTGGCATCAACTCAATTCAATAAACCTTGAGAGTTTACCACTTCATGACACTGTATTTAATGCTCAAGATGGACAAAAACATTTATCTTCAAGAGGCTAAAAATCTGATATGTGTGTAGGAGATGTGTATGTATAGGCTCATGGGATATATGTGTGTGCATGGAATAAAGATAGGGAGGCAAGGGAAATATATGTCCTATTTAAGATTTCTGGAGGGATGGAACCCAGAATGGTGAGAGAATTTGAATTTGGCCTGTGGGTGGGCTTCCAACTGGTAAGGTCTGTAAAATAAATTCAAGTTGCCCCAAAGAGATTGAGCTGAAGAGAGATACTAGAGGGAAACACAGAAGGGATGTAGCATTCCTTATGAGCAGGTGCGTTGAGCTCCAGTGTCCAACAATGAGAAGGAACAGCGTGAGAAAGGGCTTCATCATCTCCTGACCGTCTCGGACTCCTCCTTTCAAGAGTCTGAAAGCTCTGGGTGAAGGAAAGTTGTGATACAGAAGAAAGCATTTGTCTCTACTGGCAATAGGGCTAACGTAACAATGTGACATTAGATTTAGAGTAATAGTAAGTAACCAACTGTATGGAACTTGGTGTCTTATAATCGTAAAATAGCAGAAGAGTCATTTATGACAGATTTAAAACCTGAGACTAACCATTTCTAACAGAGTAACATATAATTGCATATGGCTCATCATCTGAAACATGGATGTGTGGAGTAGTACTGTATTATTCACAATTATTTATTTAGAAATTGTACTTTTTCAAGCAACTTAAAATAGATATTTGAGTTTGTCTTTACTGTTTTTGTTTCTGCTTTTAAAATCAAAGCTTATTACCACAGAGAGATCAATAAGATACTCAAAAATAACATAATAACATATACTGCAGTCATTTGAAGGGAAGTCATTAAAAGAAGAAAACCAAACAATAACAAAAAATTTCCAATTTGTGATAGATTTTGAAATGTATGTTAATAACAAATATAGTTTAGAAGTGTATAAAATAAAGTAGATGGAACTTGATTTATTATCTAATAAAAGCATTGTGAATATATACATACATTATGAATTCTTTATTAAAAATTAAAAGAGTCTCAAGAAGAGAGAAAAGTTACTTCTATGCAGAATAAGAACAAAATTCTCTTTTAGAAAGAACATTGTATCTGAAGATTGTTAAAGAATTTACAGTAAAGGAAGATATGAAGAGGAAAGGAACATGTTTAAATTTAAGTTTTCTAAAAGTTTTCATATGGACATATAAAATTAGAATTATGAAGGAAAAATACCTATCTTTCTATGCAATATCAGAAACTTTTACAATGAGCATCTGAGTAAATCTTTCTTTTTAGAAGTATCAAGCATTATATTTGTTGCTTTAACAATAATTATATTTAGAGACTGCATGCTAGTTTCTTCTCCCAAACTCATTAATCAGCAGAGTCACTGCTGGAAGGAATAAGAAGAGATTTAAAAAAAAAAAAAACTTTTTTCCATCGAGTTTTGGAACTTTTTCTCCCCTCTAGGATCTAAAAACTGTAAGAAAAATGTGTGATCCCCTCATAACTATTTGTGGGGTGACTAGACATTTTTGTTTGTTGGGGTCAGTCAAAATGTACACTCACTGCCCACGAATGATAATTAGTAGTGGAACTTTAAATCTCAAAACTATTCCAATTTAGACTTTAAATTAAATGAATATCCTACATATGTAACAATTGCCCTACATACACTCAGGAGATACACAATAACAAAAATAGAAATTTCTTGAAATTTTCTACTTAGCCTACAAAATGGAAGAATAGAATATTGAAAGAGAAAAGATAAAAATATAGTACAGAGGGGTGGGGTTATAGCTCAAGGCTCTGGCAAAGCATAAGGTTATGAGTTTAATCCCTGGTACCAAAAAAAAAAAAGTGTGGTATTAAAGTAGTGACATAACAAGCAGCTATGATATATTTATTAACTTCATTCTTTATGTATGAGTTAATTTATACCATTGAAAAACAATACTAAGTTTCTACAATTTTAAATTCAACTATAGAGTCATTAGTCATCTTTAATAAACTAATGTACATTTTCACCCTTTCTCCTCATAGTAAAATGTCTTCAGATAAGCTAATAAGTACACTGAACTATTTAATTTCTTTTTCAGAGAAGAATAAAGTATATAGACAGAAAATAGACCAAAATTCTTTTTCTGGATTAATAACTTGTAATGTCACCCACTCCACTATCAATTCTACTTAAATTTATAAAGCAATAGCTTTTAAACACTTTAGGTGCTTCAGTGAAGAAACTAGAAATGAATAAAAACAATTTGATAAGTGCCCAAATTGATCATTATCACATCAGTCAGTAAGGGACAAGGAAATGTTTGGTAGATGAAGGAAGATCTGTAAAATGTACGGTTCAAGGAATTTACAATCTAGTGCGTGAAATAGACACAGGAGATAATTGTTATGATTTGTTTTTAGATGTCTCTCCAAAGCCTCATGCAGTCATAGGTGGGGCTTTTTCAGAGGTGGCAGATCCAAAGTATGAGACCCTGGAATTGATTCATGGTGCAAGGCTAGAATCAAGGGCACTAGGACTAAGGGTGTGCATGCTACCCACCCTAAGTAGCCTGGATAAGATAACAATGATAAAAAGAGCTATGATCACTCCCTTGCTACTTTGCTACCTTCTGTCTGCCATGAACTGTCCCTCCTCTGTGATGTTTGTCTGTCTGCCATTCTACCCTGCCTTGGAGCCTGCCAACTATGAACTGAAACCTCTACAAACCATGAGCTAAATAAACCTTTCCCCCCTTTAACTTTGGTTGTCAGGTATTTTGACTCAGCAATGAGAAAACTGAGACAGAATTTGATACCAGAGAAGTGGGCTCATTGTTGTGACTGGACTTGACCATGTGGTTTAAGAACCTTGGGAGCTGGCTTGTGAGAAGGGGAAGAGTTAGGAAAGGTTTAGAGACACCAGCTGAAAAAGTAGAACTGGAACTCTTCAGGCCACACTTGATGGGAGATTCTGGTCAGAGCTCAGAAGATTAGAAGGCCGAAAGAAATGTAAAGACCAGGCTCAGGAGGTTTCTACTGCGGAGAAAGACTACACTGGTTGTTGGACTCCAGATAATGTGTGTTATGGCAGAAAATTTGTTTGCATTTTGCTCATGTCCAGAGACTTTCCCTGAGACTAAGATAAAGAATAGTGGACTGATTAATCTTGCAGAACAAATTTCAAGGTAATCTAAAGTTGAGGCAGTGACCATGCTACTTTGGAGGGCTTTAGCTAGACTTACGTTGAGAATCAAGAGCAAAGAGTCCACTAAAATGATTCAAAACATTGAGAGTTTGGCCAGAAAGGAAGCTCCAGTAAAGCTGTGGATAGAAAAGTCAGAGCAGAGGAGAAATTGATCCCTGAAAAGACTAACAAGAAAAAGTCTAGTATTTCAGAAGAAGCTAACAAAAGGTGGCCCAAGAACATTGCAAGAACCAAAGAGGGACTATACCCTTTGCAGTCTCACAGTTGCAAAGGTGAAAGAATTTGTTTTGAGAAGACAGCCCCAGAGCTCCATATTCCAGAACAATGGCAGCCTGGAGAATTCGTTCCTCAGCATTGCATTCAGAGTGTTCAGTAATCTAGGGCCTTGACCCCTAGAGTCAAAAGAGAAGGAAGTCTGACTACAGCTCCAGCTGGTGGCAGACCTTGGGGCTGTTTGCCAGAGGGAGACAAGAACCCCCTGGCATCCCATATTTTAACCTATATCATGACATTTTGTGTTTCATCTTCATTGCCCCTTGGTCAGGTACAAGCTCGTATACTGGGCCCCTACACCTTGGCATCATCCATGTGGCACTGGTTTTAGGTGCATACAGAATGCAAGAGTTAAGAAGACTTCCACCCAAATTTTAGAAGGCCTGGAAAGCCAAGCAGTGCACTCCTGAGAGGGCAGTGTGTGAAGCTATGAGTGTAAAGCCAAATGTTTGGTGGAGACTCCAGAAGTTTGGAGAAGCCAGGAACATGCATCATCTCAGGAAAACTGCAAGGGACCAGAGCTAGCCCGACAGAGAAGTAATGGGAGCTACAACCATCAGCAGCATCAACACAAGTCCTTTGGAGTTCACATCTTTCCATAGATTTCCATGGGTGCTGGACATGGAACTACAGGACTTAATGTTTGCCCTGCTGGGTTTTGGTCTTGATTTGAACCCATTCCTTTGTATATCCCTGTTTGTACCTTTTGGAATGAAAATGTGTATCTTGTGCCATTGAACACTGGAAGTGTTTAACTTTCTTTTCATTTGTACAGGAGCTCCCAACTAAGAGTTTGCCTTAAATTTTAAATTAAACAGGACACTTTGGACTTGAACTTTTCAGCAATGCTGAAACTGTTAGGACTTCAACAACTATTAGAGATGGGCTAAATGTCTTTTGTGTAAAGAAATGAGGTGTCAGGAATAGAATAATATGGCTTGATTTTAGATGTCTCTCCAAAGCCTCATGTAGTCAGAAATGGGGCTTTTTCAGAGGTGGATAGATCTAGAGTGTGTGATTGATTCATGGTGAAATGCTAGGATCAAGGGTTCTAAGATTAAGGGTATGAATGCTACTCAACCTAAATAGAGTAGATAAAATATAAGGAAGGGAAAGAGCTGTGGTCATTCTCTTGTTGCTTTGCTACCTTCTGCCTGCCACAGACTGTTTCTCCTCTGGTATGCCTGTCTGCCATGCCACCCTGCCTTGAAGCCAGTCAATTATGGACTGAAACTGCAACAAATTGTGAGCCAAACAAACCTTTCTTCCTTTAACTTTGCATGTCGGGTATTTTGTCTCAGCAGTAAGAAAAGTATATAACACAATAATGTTGTATAAATCATTTGACTTCAAAATAAAATTGAAATTTCAGAGGGGTATTGCACTAGAAGGAATTTTCTAAATGGAAAAGGAATAATTGCAATTAAATCATAGCAGATTATATACTGTACTTACTTGATTTTTAAGTACAAAAAGAAAAGAAATTCTATACTCATTCTATAATGAATTCATGTACCAAAAAATATATTCAGAAAAAATTCATACTGGTATTACAAAGGAAGGTCTTGTTTAAGATGTAAAAATAGTGCCTTGTAGCAAATTATGACAGATAAAGAGAACACGAAGAATATAAAACATGAGGCCAAACCAAATAAATGAAAAACTATTACAAAAATGTTAGTAAAAGAATTTATAACTGCCTTTCAAAGTATTATATTTTTTAAAAATCTATTTTAAAAAAGGAGCCTACTGACAAAAGAACAGAGAATTGAAAATATTAGCTTAAAATGAGTTATGAAAGTATTTTTTCTGGAATACCTTTTAAACAGAAAATTGAAGGAAAATGCACAAATAAATAATGTCTTTACATGAGGCTATGAGGAAAAGGGAGGAAAATATGTTGGATGGCAGTCAGACAGAAATGACATTACTTCAGCAATATTGAGTTTATAATAAGTTAATTGGTATATTTAGAGTTACCCCTGACAAATGTGAATGCACCTACTTGAATTACTATATAGCCTCTTGCAGATCTGCCTGCTTATATTCTTGCTACTTTCCACCATTGTGTCCCATTAAAAATTTAAATCCCATTATGCCACTACTCTGCCCAAGGTTCTTAAACGGCTAATCGCTTCCCTGAAGGGCCCATGTTACCTAATACAGTTAACTCTGAGTTATTTCCTGTCTTTTTCCCCTAGATTACTCACTAATCAAACTAATACCTTTGAAATCCTTTCAAAAGCAGTTACTACACCTCAGAAATTCTTAAAAGGTATCCCGGGACCCTTTAGGAAAGCTATTAAGTTTTAAAGCAAATAAGTAAACAAACTCTTTGGGGTCCTCAACAAATTTTAGGAGGGTAAAATGGTCCTGATGTCACTGGAATTCCAAGGTCGTGTCCCACAGTGACAAAGAATGAAACCATGGATGGAGGAGGTAGGATGCAAGCAAATTTATTTACAAGATATAAAAGCAAGAAAGCAAATGATATAAAGTTAAGGAAGCAAAGCTCCTACTACTCAGAGGGGTTCTGAGTAGGATACTCACAAAGGTTCTTTGTCTAGGGATTTATAAAGGATTTAGAAGGAAGTTTGGACACTTGTGTAAGCAACATAATCCATGCCCTATAGAAGACTACATATTTTCAAGGTCTAATCTAGGTAGTATTCATGTAATGCCCATGTGGGGCACTGCATCTCTGAGCTGAAGGCCTGCCCGATCATGCTCTGGGGAAGTCCCAGACAGCCACAGGACACCTGGCAGATGTTTTATTAAACCACTAAAGGAGTGTGGCATAGAAGACTGTTTCAGGCTTCCAGAATCCATTTTGGTGCTGCTGTCCTTACTGCTTAATAGAATCCTAACTCTCGTCTCACTAATTTCTGTTCCATTAAGGCTGAAATATTTAGAATCACCATCCTGGGTAATTCAGTCCACTTGGAATGCTCTTCCCTCAGCTATCTGACAGGCCATTCTCACACTTCCATCAAGACTGTGTAGAGATTTACTTTAGTCATTTCCTCATTGCTAGGAAAGGAAGAGATTTTTTTGTCTCAACCTCACCCACCAAACACCCTTGCTCAACATTCCATTGCATAGTAAAGTACCTATCACTGACAGAGAGTTGTCACTGTCCAGTATGGCCAAAGATTATTAATAATTCTCCGTGTCACTACTCTGGGGAAAAAATTGGAATTTAAAATACCAGGTATGGTTTTTCCTTAATGCTTATTACTTTTGTGCCATCATAAAACTGAAACATCTCAGGGTGAACTATCATGAAGCCAAGACCCTCTGTACCATACTTTCCAAGTGAGCCATAGCCTGACCAGCTCCTCCAAATCGCAAACTTCTGGTGGTCCCTTCCCCAGCTGTGCATGTTTTCCTTTTCATGACATTTCTAACCTCCCAACATGCTGTATAATTAGCTTAAATGTTGCATTATTGTCTTTTATAGTTCTATTATAAGTAAACCTCCATAGGATATCACTCAGTGATACATCCTATGCACATGAAAAGGGTGTGGTACACAGATGTTTATGAAGCCAAGGGGTAAATAAATGATGAGAGGTTGAGAAAAATAGATTTCCAAGACATGTTGATGTTACGACTTTTCAAAATGGAATAAGTAGTACATAATTCATTGATATTTAATAAATAACTGGGAAACATGCCTAAGTGTTTTATATAGCTAATTAAGAAAAAAGTAAAAAGCACCCTAAAGCAGAAGAAAATAAAATTTTAAAGGTTTTTCTACTAGTAAATATATGCTGCAGACTTAGAGAAACATACATAAATTCCATCGCAATCCATTAGCTGGAACTTACCATATAACCTCACGCTATTAAAAAATATATCAAAAAATATATTCTACCATTTACCCAGAGGCAGAAATCATGGAAATATTTGATGACTAGCACTACTACGTGATGTAGTTATGTTTCAAATTTGATAAAACAATTTGATTACCAAGTTTTATACAAATTTTTTCTGCTGTAATTGAGGAACACATAATGACTATACATAAATCAAAAAACAGATAAATTTTATTTTATTATGAATAACAAATAGTTTATTGTTGACTTAGAGTAGTAGAAAACCGGTTTCAATATTTTAATGAAGGGTATGAAGAGTTTATTTATTTCTAATGGTACCTGTTTGTAGTACATAAAGATTACATTTATCAGGAGAGTTGGCACATGTATGTAACACATCTTAATTCTTTTTTTAATCCCTTATCCTTTTCATCCCTCCATACCCCTTTCAACTCTTTGCCCCTTCTCATTTACAAACGTTCTATTTCTGCTTTTTTCTTGTTATTTTTTCCATCCCCTTTCTCTCCCTTCTCTACTCACTCCCTTCTTCTCTTGTTTCCCTTCCATTTTGAGAAAGATCTATCTCCCTACTTCCTATCATCCATCTTTTATTTTGCTCTTTGTTTACAATTGTGGCTTCTCATATAAGAGAAATATGATATTTAAACTTGTATGTCTGATTTATTTTACTTAATATTGTAGTCTCAAAGTACATCCATTTAACTACAAATGCCTCAAGTGTTTCCCTCTTTAGGGTAGAATAGTACCACATTGTGCTTAAATTTATCATTCATCTGTTGGTGGACATATAG